>JAIUZE010046119.1:0-42513 GCA_022085475.1 Heliosperma pusillum | reverse complement strand
CCTTGAGAAAGAACGGATAATTTAAAAAGCGAGAAAGACGGTAATTTTATTACCAATACGGATAGAGGAAGCTAAGAGGGGAAGAACAAGACGAACATACGCGAATTTCAATAAGAAACGAAGGAGATACGGTGATTCAAAGATGGATCAAAATTGGAAGCAAGGTTTTTGGTGTTTATGGTGAGGAAGAAGAAAGGGTTTTGGTTTGTGTTTGTGTTAGAATGAATTAGGTTAAGGTTAGGAGGGAGTATAAGTAAAAGGTGAGTCGGAAAAGTCAACAAAAATTCAAAGACGGCTTAAAAGTCAAGAAAAGTCAAAGACGACTTAAAAGTCAAGAAAAGTCAAAGATGACTTAAAAGTCACGAAAAGTCAAAGACGACTTAAAGTCAAGAAAAGTCAAACTCGCCTTAAGACGGGATTCTCATGGAATCTCGCGGAAATTCCAAATACGAACTCGGAAATTCTAAATTCGACTCGAAACTTTAAATTCTAAATTAAAACTTAAATTTGCTAAAAAGGTTTCGTAAAATATTTCTACTAAAAAAATAGGGTACATTTCCGGGTGTTACAGTTAAGAAGAGTAAACAGTAATTGAGACTAAAACAAGGATTAAGAATAAAGAGAGAAAGTAGTTTACAATCTTAGAAAATCCGGCGTAAAGAACAATCCACGTCGATAAACCCCGAATGTAAACTAAAGATTAAAGAGTTCAGAAACTAATGAAAGATTAATGTCTGCTAAGCAGACGATAATCCCCCCCTAATGACTGAATACTTCCGAATGACGTAAATAAGAGTCTTATATAGTGCATAACACGACTCTAAATCCTAATTAAGCTATGGACTTAAGGCCCGTGATAGGATCCACTCGATCGAGGGAAAGAACCATTCGATCGAGGTCTTTATTCTAGGATATTGGTCGATCAAGTAACAATTCTACTCGATCGAGCAACTCTTCAGCGGCTATTACTCGATCGGGCACAGGACAACTCGATTGAGCAACTCTTCACTTCAACTCTCCTCGATCTTCTATAGTTATAGTCGATCGAGGTCTTTTGGCCTATCGTGCAGTGTTGGACAGGGCTTTGGACTTGATTGCGAACGGTTTCACGCTTCCCCATGCAAGAGCTTCTGTTCCGTTCCTTCCATTCTCCTTAATGCATGCAAAGTGGACTGTTTTGGCTCGGTTTCCGCTACTACTCAGCTTGTTCCTACAAAATAGTAATGAAAGTACAAAGTAGCCAAATAGGGGCATATGATGACATAATATCACCTAAATGACATATAAATGCGTGCATAAATGGACTAGAAAGTCTATATAAAATACACGCATCAAACTTCCCCAAACTAAACCTTTGCTTGTCCTCAAGCAAACTAAATGCAGCTATATGGAACAAAATAAACCTAGGGGAATGGAGTAAGTCTCAGAGCTAGCTACAAGTCAATGCTAAACCATTCAATGCACTCATTCAATCGCTACAAAGCTTAATACGAAAGTGAACGAATTTATACAATCTTGGAAATAAATTAGACTTTCGACCTTGCAAGACTCAACCAAATTCGGACTCTCACGGGTCACTCTTCTCTCAACAAGCAAATGGTAAGTAAATATGTATAAGAAAGAGAGAAGAAAATATAGTCACTCACCTAGACTACGACCGACACAACATGCATTGCTAACTAACATGAAAGGTGATTCAAGCACCGTACACACGCATAACCACCGTTCAAGGACTATCACGTGCCGAACATTTGCAAAAATATGGATATGTGAGGCTAATTGGTAAGAAGGGGCAAAACAATTAATGGAAATGTGAGGGTAAATAGCCAAGCTAGTTCTTAACAAGACCGCAATAGAACTCGTTCCATCTTCCAACAATAAAAAATTAAGCTCGATGCCTTAACATATATAGGCATATACGTCACAAATCCCATAAAACACCTCGACAAAATAATGATAAGCACAAGAGGTGTAAACAACAAAACATCAGCCAATTTTTTTTCAATATAATTTTTCATTTTTTCTTTCTTTTCTTTTCTTTTTCTTTTTCTTTCTTGGCTGACTGAGGAAAACCACTTGATCGAGTAGAATAAATCACTCGATCGAGGTAAAAACTAACAAAATCTGCTCAATCGAGCTGAAATCTACTCGATCGAGTCACTCTTAAGCACTTCTCTTCTTTTTCTCACAAAAAAAACCACTCCAATCAATGAAGACGAGCCAAAAACTGACACAACGGTAAAATATACCTCGACTACTAAACTAGCTCGGCAAAGGTAGGCTTAATTTAGAATGTAGTTAAGGGCAACAGGCAGATATGGCTTTATGTGGAGTTGATGGGGTAAAATGAGGAAAAGGGAGATGCGAATATTCTCAAAACACGTGATACCGACCACAAACCCAATGCGTGCACGCGATAAGAAATCAAAATTCATATACAAGCAAATGACACGAGATGTGGGGAGTAACTACTCTCATTCCTAGATGAACTGGTCATAGATGTCACCAGTTATAGGCTCTAAAACTCAGAATATATAAGTAGTTTGCCAAAATATTGAGTCAAGTCTAATAATCAAATTTAAATTCCAAGACAAAATTCAATAGTTCACTACTTCGATTTTACTAAGTAGGTCAAGAATGGTGTAAGGAATAGCATAAAATAGACTTGTAGTGCAATTTCATCATGAACAAGACTCCAATCCGACTCGACTATGTGCAAAAATAAACGTGATATTTTTGATTTTTTCAAATTTTTTTCTAATTAACATGAATTGTAAACGTGAATGCAGTACAAATGCAAATGCAGACGCAAAAGGATGTAAAACACCTCCTCAAACCAAAACACCTAAATGACATATAAATGCGTGCATAAATGGACTAGAAAGTCTATATAAAATACACGCATCAGCGGCATAGTACTCGGACTCAGTTGTAGAATCTGCTATAACACTTTGTTTGGAGCTTTTCCAACTGACCGCAGCGCCATTAAGAGTAAAGACAAATCCAGACTGAGATTTCGAGTCATCTCGATCCGTTTGGAAGCTAGCATCCGCGTAACCGATTGCGCATAGCTTAATATCTCCTCCATAAGTCAATACCCAATCTTTAGTCCTTCACAAGTACTTAAGGATATTTTTAACAGCCGTTTAGTGTGTTTCACCTGGATTGCCTTGGTACCGACTCGTCATACTCAATGTATATGCCACGTCTGGACGTGTGCATATCATGGCATACATGATCGATCCTATGGCTGATGCATAAGGAACACAACTCATGCGCTCGACCTCTTCCGATGTCTTGGGTGCCTGAGCTTTACTCAAATGCATCCCAGAAATCATTGGAAGGTACCCCTTATTGGAGTTGGTCAGGTTGAACCTTTCAAGAATCTTATCTATATAAGGCTCCTGACTGAGTGATAATATCCATCGTGATCTATCTCTATAGATACAGATCCCCAATATGCGTTGTGCCTCACCCAGATCTTTCATCTGGAAATGGTTCTTTAACCATACTTTTACCGAAGATAAGAGAGGAATGTCATTCCCAATCAAGAGTATGTGATCGACATACAATATCAAGAAGACAATCTTACTGCCACTCGACTTGACATACAAGCATGGTTCCTCGACTGATCGAGTGAAACTATTCTCTTTTATCACCTGGTCGAAACGATGATTCTAACTCCGAGAAGCTTGCTTAAGTCCATAAATGGAACGCTTAAGCCTGCACACTTTCTTAGGATTTTTAGGATCAATGAAACCTTCGGGTTGTACCATGTACAATTCCTCCTCCAAATAACCGTTTAAGAAGGCGGTTTTCACATCCATCTGCCAAATTTCATAGTCATGAAAAGCGGCAATCGCTAAGATTATCCGAATGGAACGCAGTATAACTACGGGTGAAAATATTTCATCATAATGCAATCCTTGCACTTGAGTGAAACCTTTTGCCACTAGTCGTGCCTTATAGGTGTCTAGTTGTCCTTCTACAGAATGCTTTATCTTATAAAGCCATTTGCACTGAAGAGGTCGTTCCTTATAAGGCAAATCAACCAGATCCCATACGTCATTCTCATACATGGAGTCCATCTCGGATTCCATGGCTTCAAGCCATAGCTTAGAGTCGAAAAAGGTCATGGCACCTTTATAGGTAGCGGGTTAGTTTTTCTCTAAGAGTAAAACATCATCTCTCTCATTCTCCTCGACCATACATGGAGTCCATCTCGGATTGCATGGCTTCAAGCCACAACTTAGAGTCGGAACAGGTCATGACACCTTTCTAGGTAGCAGGTTCGTTACTCTCTAGGAGCAAAATGTCATCTCTATCATTCTCCTCGACCATACCAATGTATATGTCTGGAGGAATAGAGACTCTACCCGACCTCCTAGGTTCATGAGGAATATTAATCGTAGCAGAAGTTGAAGGAACATTTTCCTACATCGGTTGCTCGGTTGTTGGTTCTTGAATCTCTGACAGATCGAAGGTTCTATTACTTGACTTGTTCTCGAGAAACTCTTTCTCTAAGAACTTCGCACTAGCCACAACAAAAACTCGATGTTCGGTAGGCGAATAGAAGTAATGACCAAACATTCCTTTTGGATAACCAATAAAGTATGTCTTGACCGATCGCGGGCCGAGCTTATCCTCGTGTCTCCACTTGACATAAGCCTCGCAGCCCCAAACCCGAATAAAGGACAAGTTAGGGACCGTTCCCTTCCATATCTCATATGGAGTCTTGTCTACAGCTTTAGACGGACTTCGGTTAAGTATAAGAGCAGCTGACAAAAGAGCAAAACCCCATAGTGAATCAGGTACTACCGTGTGACTCATCATGGATCGAACCATATCAAGTAATGTTCGATTTCTCCGTTCGGACACACCATTTAATTGAGGTGTTCCAGGTGGAGTTAACTGTAATACTATGCCACAGTCTTTAAGGTGTTGATCAAACTCATTTGAAAGATATTCGCCACCACGATCTGATCGAAGTGCTTTAATCTTTCTTCCCAGTTGGTTCTCAACCTTATTCTGGAATTCCTTGAACTTTTCAAAGGACTCACTTTTATGCTTCATTAAGTAGACATATCCGTATCTACTCAAATCATCCGTGAAAGTGATAAAATATCTATAGCCGTCTCTTGCGTTGATTACATAAGTCCACATACATCAGTATGTATGAGTCCTAATAGGTCATTAGCACGCATTCCAACACCTTTGAAGGAAATTCGAGTCATTTTGCCGATAAGACATGATTCACACGTGCCAAATGATTCGTAATCAAATGGGGAGATAGTCCCATTCTCAATAAGCTTCTTTACACGTTTTTCATTTATGTGTCCCATACGACAGTGCCATAGATAAGTTTGATCTTTGTCACCAACCTTTACTTTCTTATTATTCACGTGTAATATGTTTGTGGTTTGATCTAAGATATAAATGCCATTCATGGAAACTGCTTTGCCATAAATCATTTCATTCAAAGAGAAAATACAACTATTGTCTTTTATTGAAAATGAAAAGCCGTCTTTATCAAGCACGGAAACAGAAATAATGTTCTTAGATAACCTGGGTACATAGTAACAGTTATATAAATACAACTCAAATCCACTCGGAAGTTGGATTACATATGTTCCCATTGAAACTGCAGCAACTTTTGCTCCATTCCCGACTCGCAGGTCCACATCACCCTTTGCGAGAGGTGTGATGTTTTTTAGGCCCTGCAAATGATTACACAGATGAGAACCACAACTTGTATCAAGTACCCAAGTTCCGAAACTTGCATGGTTAATCTCAATCATATGAATATAAGATGACATACCAACAGGAGTGACGCGGCCTGCTTTTATGTCCTCACGGTACACGGGATAATTCCTCCTCCAATGCCCAGTCTTGTGGCAATGATGGAACTCAATGTCACTGTCCTTGCTCTTTGCCTTGCCTTGTGAGCTACTAGTCTCACCTGGCCCACTCTTACCCTTTCCTGACTTCTTAAACTTTGGTGATAAGTGAATATTTGTATGATTTTAACCCCTAATTTAGCTCGGTTTTGTATGTCATTTGTGCTTTGTTAAGCCATTTTATGAGCTAATATTGTCTTCTAGGCGAATTCCTATGTTCTAACCTGTTTTGTAGGAAAAGTGACGTTTCTACGCCCTTTTTCTGTATTCCCGAGCATTTGCCTAGAACCCAACGATTTGAAGAAGCAAGCTTGACCAAGTCAAAGGCATTTCAAGAAGGTTCACTGATTCTAAAGAGAGAAGAAGCAAAGACAGTTTCGCTGTTGTCAGAAGATCGATCAGTTAGGCAAAGAAATCATCATTTTACATCAAACCCATTTACCAAACCCGACTCAAGAGGTCAAGGGGGATAATGAAAGTCAAGTCATATGCAAGGGGAGATGAAACGAGAGTAAAAGCTTCTAGAATACAACTTACCCGATCGGGTATCTCTGCTGATCCGAGCTTTTGCTTCGACTTCCTCCTTTTTGTCCTATGTGATTAATGCATGACCCCTTCCCCACGAAACCCTTCTGCTATATAAAGAGAGCCTCAGCCACCACAATGAGATGTACTTCACACAATTCTCTTCTACATTTCTCTTAACAAAAACCTTAGATTAGGAGGAGGGAGAACTAGCCTCTCTTCTCTCATTTTCTTCTTCTTTTTCATCTTTAGTTCTTAGTTTATTTATGTCTTTTCTACATCAAAACCTTAGCTTAGATCAATAAGAATTTCATCTTTGTAATCTACTTTAAGTGGTTCAAGCGTTGTAATTCGCGGAACGACTATTCTATGCAAGGAATTTCTATTATGGTTATTTGTAATTCATCATTATCGTTGTTGACCGTCATCTAGGTATTCCTATTTTATCTTTTGTTTTAAGTCTTCATGTTTCTTATTTGATTGTTATTTTCCATCCATGTTATCTTAGATTCATTTTAGTATCGTTATAATCGTCATTTCATTTCATTAGATTGTCAATTTAGCGTCGTTATTATCGCCATATAAAGAGTCTTAAAATATTGTCAAAATCAAATAAACATGTCTATCCTAGTTTTTGTTATTAACTTCATCTTAGATTTAAACATCGCCATGAGTGAGTAGTCGTTTTTCTAGGGTGTAAGGTAGCCATGATAGGTTGATTAATAGATGATAATTGGATAAAAGAAATTGTGCTTTTAAAACATTGTGTCTATGCATGTTTTGACTATAATGATAGTTAACGATTCCTGATCAAAATCATTGACTAGAATGGAATTCTTTTCCAAGGTAGAGATACGTGAATTGAATAGACAAAGCATGACATGGTAGATTAAGACCTAGTAAATTGCCTAAAAGTCTGCTAGACCATCTGATTTATGATTGTAATGAACACATCATTCTTACGAACTCACAATGAATTATTTGCATGTTCTAAATCCAATTTCATCAATATGTTAATCTACATGTGTGAACCTACTTCCCTAGTTTCTTTTCATCATTATAATTCATCATTTGCTTTATTGTTTTCATTTTGAATTGCTTTTATATTGTTTTCATTTATTCTTTTTATTAGTTTATAAATTAAAACCCCAAAACCCAGATACTCGTTAGATAAGACCCAATTGCAAGACATTTCACATCCTATAGGAAACACCATCTCCCTGAGGATCGACCCCTACTTCCCTAATTATATTAATTTGTTATTAGCCTAGTCTGGGTAATTATCTTTGCATCGGGCTTGCGACATGTCCGATCATTTGGCTTCCCTACAATTAGGTCGCCGTGAGCCTTGCCCTTACCTTTGTTTTTGTTGGAAATCATGAGAACATCTTGCTTCATGCTCCCACTCAATTTCAGATCCTTCTCGGTCTGTACGAGAAGTGAGTGTAGCTCATGAACAGTTTTCCTCATGTCATTCATGTAGTAATTTGCCCTGAAAAGGGCAAAACCATCATGAAGTGAATGAAGCACACGGTTAATGACTATGCTCTCACTGATTTTGCAATCAAATGCCTCCAGTTTCTCGACATTCTCAATCATATCCAGAATGTGTGGGCTAACCGGTTGGCCCTTCTGGAGTTTCGCCTCAAAGAAGCGACAGGTATTCTCATATGTAACGATTCTCGGTGCTTTTGAGAATTCGTTAGTGAGCGTGGTGAAAATCTTATTTGCACCTTGGGCAATGAAGCGTCTTTGCAAATTGGTTTCCATTGCAAAGATGAGTACGTTCTTTATCGCACCCGCTTCCATAACGAAGTCACTATAAGCAAGGGACTCGTTAGCTCTCGCATTGGGGCCTGGGTTTGGCGGTATTGGCTCAGTCAAGTACTGGAGCTTGCCGTCAGCAATGGCTGCATTCCGTAATGCCGCCTCCTAGTCCGTAAAGTTGGACCCGTCATTCTACAGTCGCGTGGACTGATTCATGTGGTCCATGAAAGTTTTAAGCCAGGACTCGCGAGTGTGGAACATGGCATAGGGACATCATTATGGCCAGCCATTTGATATAGCAGTATAATCAATATAAGACGAATTCTACACTGCGAAAAAAAAGAAAAATATAACAATAAGCATACTCATCGATATGAATTAAGTCTAGGGCAAAAACTTGTTTAATGCGAAGACTCAAGCATTTATACAATTGACCTCCCCCAAGAATTATATAAATGATTCCAAGACTCAATTATCTGTAAATTGATAAGCCAACCTCTTAGCTAATTCTACCTTTAGAATTCTTGGTCGATAAAATTTTATCTTTAGTCCATCATAATCACGAGAAACTCTTCGGATTATAATATTGAGGTAAAATAAGTCAACACACACTACTTACCCAACGTAGAAGGGGTCATATGGAGAGTAAGGTCCTATATGCCTACCGACGAATAAGGGATTCATAGTAGTTTGGCCTATAAAGACTAGTCTCAATTTTAGGTTTTAGAGGAAGATCCCATCAACTTTATTTTAATTCATTTTAAGTGAACGAATATCTAGCATGCGAGAATGAATAAACTAAGATGATGGCTTAAAATTCGTGTGACATCTTTATGTCCATGATAACTGACATCCAAACTATATGAGTCAATTTTCATGCATTTTAGTAGTAGGTGGTTTGGTTTAGGCGGAATTTGATGCACTAACTATCATGTGATGAAAAGCAACAACAACGAAAAATACGTAAAATTACAAAGTTCTAGTGTGGCCTATTTACCAAAATGAACAAAAATACAACTTTGGAATCCATCCATGATTGGACCCGAAAAGCTTGTCTTGATGTTCCATCTTGGTCCATATAGCGAGTGAGCAATCCGATCTCCATCTTTAGTCTTCTCAAATTACATTTAATAAATTACAAAATATAAACCTATTTACATTATAATTTAAAAACATAATTTCAAAGAAAACAAAAGGAGATTCGAGATCTCAAAATTACATCAAGATCATGTTTCCATCATTACGAAAACATAATCAACTAAGGCCACACTAGGTATTACAAATTACAACCAATTGCAAAAATACGTATATAAACCATTCAACAAATCATTCAACAAAATAAAATGCATCAACAATAAATTAGTCATTCAAGACATAATTCCTTAATTATGTAGAGTAATTTATCCAAACCACCTAATTTAAATGATCAAAATTATGTGACAATTCCTTAATTACTCACAATAATTCCAATCAACCATAATCCAATTTTAATTCATATTATCGTATAATATGAATTAATCAAATATTATTTTAAACCTTTTTAAAATAATTGGGTATCCAAAAATTGTGAACTTTTTCACAACAATAATTATACATTATCAATATAATGCATAAACAAAAATATTCGGCCAACATAAAAATAAAAATAAAATCCGATTTTTTTTTTTAATTAAAACAGCAGCTACAGGCTGTTTTTTTTTTAAATTTAATTTTGATGTTGCTAATATTACAAGATCGGTACAATTATCAACATTCAATCATTATTAAACATTGATTCAAACTAGATGATTTAATTTAACAAACTAAAATGAATATCTAAATCATGATTAAATCGATTATCTTAATATTTGACTAATCATAATTGATTTGATCATCATTAAAATTAATGAATCATGATGCAAAATAACAATTTAACATCATGTATACCGAAAATATATAGCAAAACATATGTTCATTAACATTCAAAACAATTTCCATTTACATTCTAATTTAATCCTTATTAAATTAAAACATCTACAAATTTATCATATTGTCATCTTAACATATTAAAACAACAATATCAATAAATCAAAATGAAAAACAAGAATCAAAATCAAAAAAGGAAAAAAACCAGCCGAGATAAAAAAACAGCCGAAAAACAAATTACACGGCCAAAAAAAAAATTCCAGCCGAATAAAAAAATTTAATTCAATATTTCATTCATGAAAAATCATATAAAATAATTTCGTAGCCTTGGCTCTGATACCACTTGTAAGAAATATCGGTATATTTCAACATGAAATTTAAGGATTATAACGAAATTATAATATATGAAATACGAGTCATAAACGAAAAGCATAAAGATTAGAATCAACCTTTGGTCCTAGCAATATGGCCTAAGAACAAATATCGAGATCGATATTCTCCTAATTGTTGCACCCAAGATGCTATGAGAAAATGCCTTTTCTTGTGCTAGAATGAAATAAAATTACTGCTATTTTTTGTCAAAAGTTATGAATGATGAATCATGTAGAGAAGAAGAGTTTATATAAAACTCTCCTCTACCCTCCTTGTGACCGTCCAAGTAGAGGTGTAGTAGAGGGAGGAGTCTCCCTCTTTTTCTTCTACTTGTTTTAGGAAGTGGAGTCAAGATAGGAGTCTTTCCTCTTTTATTTATTTAATGTATAACATGTGTATGTATTATTATTGTCATTTATGGTTTCACATATTAATAAGTCCATACAACATCTTGTAGTCAATTTATTAATATCGGTCTGACATCATTTATTATGACAATATCGTATAATATTTACGTCAATTATAAATATCGTATATTTATAATTTGCTAATTAAATATAACAGTTTATATTTAATTACGAATTAACATTTAATTTGTTTAAGCTTGCATTATTTAATCGTATTAAATAATTACATTATATACATTAATTAGATATAACAGTTTATATTCTATTACGAATTAACATTTAATTCGTCTCAGCTAGTATTATTTAATCGTATTAAATAATCGTATAATCATTACATTGACTAACCTTTTAGTCATATAATCGACTAACCTTTTAGTCATATAAGGCATCAATATGATTATATTCTTCATATAATCATCTCTCTCAAACACATCCTTTAGGTGTGACTTTTAGGGACCTGTTGATCACCGCCATTAAAATGACAATAACGTCAAACTTCTAGCAGGCCAACCGTTATCGATAAACGTTAATCAACTGATAAGAATACTAAGTATACCCTGTGAACCTGTAAGAGATTAATACATGTTATCACGCTAACTGTGGAGGACACTAGCTCCAACATTGGCAACTATATCGTTACTAACATCCATCAAACATGACTCAACCGACTACTCAAGGCATACATGACTCAAATGAGTGAAACATGCTGCAGAACCGCCACTAAGTATGTGAATAAAGTGTGCAAGATATGATATAACTCATACATAAATATTCTATTTCATTTCATAAGATTATTGTTAGGTTATGTCGCACACCCCTTGTACTACATTAATCAGAGCTCATACATTAATGTAGTACGAGGGGTCGAACACAAGGAGACGGAAATTTCGCTATGAAATGCTATGAATAGACTACTATCAAGGTCGGTTAAAGATTGATTTAGGTTAATAATTTAGCTAAAATGTTATAAAATATATGATTTAAAGAGTCTAGGGAAGTTGGGGTACCATGCAATTACTTTATACTCATGTTAAACTAGGAATAAATAATAATGTTAATTGTTCAGGCTAAAGACACCCATCTCTCGATATTAGTGTCAACCTTAGATCGGGTCCTAGAGAACTTTCGTTATGACTAGGTCGTCCTACTACACATGCTTAGTCTAATCCGATTTTGTGCCTCTCGACTTTTAGAATGAATTAAAAAACTTAATCAATGAATATGGCCTCTAAACAAAGATTAATCATGATGATACAAGCATGTGATAGAAACAATTTATCAATATTAATTCATCCTTATTTTAACATTTACAACTTACTAATTGTGCATGGCTTCCTTGATCCCTAGACAAATGAAACTACTCACTCATGTTGATAATTAAACTAATAACATTTGGTATAATAAGCATGATGAATATAAAATTATAAAAGAAACCAACTTGTTAATAGAATGTGTTACACTAAGTGTTGGAATGAAATTACTACTAACAATTCGAATGTAAATAACAATGAAATCTTGATTAACTAGTAACATAAATGACTTCTAAGGTAAATGACGAAAGTGAATAGTAACATAAAACTAGAATTAGAATTACCGCAATAGAGAGGTATAACTCGTAAATGAAGAACTAATAACACAAATAGCTTGAATGGAAAGATTTAATTATAACTTGAAATGTAATCAACAATTGTTTGTGAACTAAAGAAAACTTAACAAGACAATAATTCTTAAACTCGAAACTTGTGCTAAATTATGAAGAGAATTCTATGGGAAATGAGTAAAGTTATGTAAGAAGATGCGTGAGAAAAGATAATCCTAAGTGTCGAAGTCCCTCTCCTTTATATAGGGAGAGGGACTTGAAACGTATGCAACTTACAACACCCCAACCCCGATCGGGGACAGGCCACCCCGATCGAGGTTACACTAATCCGGGTATTTTTGCTTAATGACTCGATTAAATGATTGAGGAATCCTATGATAAGTCTTTAAGCTTCTAAATTATCCGGTTAATTGCATAGTTTGGCATCCCATGAGCATACAAAGAGAATCCCTATGTTGAGTTGTGGACTCCTTAAGTTGGGCTTCATTTTAGTTTCTCATTTGTACACCAAACCATTTTACAAATCCTCATGCTTTGGCTTGTCATTTCTCATAGTATCCTTTCATGGTTCATCTTGCTTCCATTTTAACTTAGTGAACATTGATGTTTGCTGATGTGTTAGGAAAAAGCATCTAAATGCTTAGATTCCTACAAAATGTAGCAAACACGAGCAAAGCACCTCGAACACGTAATTAGCTCACAAATATACTAAGCAAAGTATAATAATCATTTAAAATTGAGCTAAATTGGGGAGTAAACTTATATAAAAACTAGACATATCAAACTCCCCCAAGCTAAACCCTTGCTTATCCTCAAGCAAGCACATAAGACCAAGACAAGAGAGAAAAGTAACCAAATCCCCACAATTGCAATATCCAGTTTTAAACTATCAAGCATAATGACTCAAATCCCGAAACAACATGGGCATAAGGACAATGCAATAAACATGGATGAGATTTACATGGCGGTGTAGCATGAAAGATTTCAAATGAACTTTTCGTCTCTTGCATGATCTTTTGACTTATGGACTCTCGCGATTCACTCAAATTCGTTTAAATGTGAAAGGATTTTATGAGTAGCACTTACTTATCCTCGACTCATGAGAATGTGCCCGCAATCTAATATGGTATGAATTTCAAAACTACAAGCCAAAAACATTCAAATGTAAGCATGAAAAGGAAGCCATAGGTAAGAAGAAGCTTAATAAGAGATGGGTAAGAAAGGGGAACAAATGATTTATGGTATGTGGAGCTAAGTCAAGCTAGCAACAACCATATGTAAGGATGCTCAATCCCAAAACTATCCCAAAATTTCCAATACAATTCTCAAGAAAACTCTCCAAAATATATAAATAAGACATGAGAGCTTCTTATATCCTGTTTTTCTTTTCTTCTCAACATACTCCCTCCTAGTCACTCATTTCTTCCCCTTTCCATTTTACACAAAAATTAAGGAAATGAATTTGGACCACACAAAACACACTACCCCACATACAAATGAATTTAGACCACACAAAATACACAACCCCACATCCAAAAAAGGAAAGAGGGAAGAAAACCCGACTTACCCAATAAGGAAAGAGGGAAGAAATGGCCGACTATGAGGGAGTACAAGATATGCTTCTCTTTTTTTTTTTTTTTTTTTTTTTCAGTTCATGCTTTTTTTTTCTTTTTTTTTTCTTTTTCTCTTTTTAATTTCAAATCTTTTTTTTTCATTTCCATCATTTTTCTTTCTTTTTCACCTCAAAGGATTTTCACCAAGCTCACAATGATTCTTCAAAGTAGAACAAATCCTAAATGAGCACCCAAACACAATTAATCAAAGTTACTAGCTCAACAAGGTACGCAATTTTTGTATGTAGCTAAGGATAGATTTTTTGTGAACGGGTTCAAAAAGGCAAATTTAATCTTGTGAATGGCTCCAAAATGCTAACAAATTAATGCATGCTTATAAACAAATAAAATCAAAACCATACTTGTGCGTTTTTGATGTAGCACAAACCATAAGGAGACCTACACTCACCTAAGAGAGACCGGATATGGATACATCGGTCTATGGAGGCTCTACCTTACCAATCTGTGGCTTGCCAAAAGTCAAGATCAAGCTTATTAGGTTCAATTTTCATCTTCCACCTACTATGTCAAGACATCCCCATGAATGGAGTTATCTTGTCAAATAATAGAGAATCATTAGCTATCAAGCTAAAATTGAGACTACAAAGGGGCACAACTATGTAAACCATGACCAAAGTAGGCCAGGAAAGCATGTGAAGCACAAATTTAGCTCAAAATTTTCAAAGTTTCATAATTTTCCTAACTAAATGCTGAAAGTCCTAGACCTCTAATTAGACTCATCTAATTAGTTCATTAAATTACATTAACTTAATGATTTAGGATCTAGTTATCATGCATGAAAATATAAAAGCATAAATATAAAGATAAGATGAAATTTCCTTACAATGAGAAATTTTCGGTTAAATAGGGGCACAATAAGAACTCCTTCTTATTGTTCTTGAGCATGAAATTAGTTGATGATCCTCCATGAACCAACCTCCAAAGTAGAAGGTCTCCTTCTTGTTGCACCCAAGAATCAACCCAAATAATCTCTACTATTATTGTACTAGATAATGAGAAGATATTTCACCTTTTACTAATATAAATAATATTACTACTCTAGTAATATAGATGAATATTAGTGTATTGAGAGTTAAAGAGATGAAACAAGAATTGAAAGCATGAGCAAAAAACAAGAATAACTCTTGTTCTTTTTCTTGTGCAATCACACGGCACAACCCACACAAGTGGGTATATATGTGCCTAATTTTAAATCACATACAAATGCTTTTTGTGTTGGTTTGTACAAAATGATTAAAGTAGTGTAGGCAATGTCACAATCATGTGAATAAGTGTGCTAATAAATAAGAACAATCATCATTACTCTACATGAGCACAATTTTGGCTCACATGTAGCTAAAATGGTCCATATTGATTTTTGATATTTGTCTCACAAATACTTATGATCATATGCTTAATTATCTTATATAATTAAGTGTTAATTTGATCATATAACAATTATATGACAAAAATTAATAGCCAATATGCACTTAACTTTTAAGTGATCTGACCATTATAGCAATATATAATAGGTCCCACGATACCCAGTTAATTTATTTTACAACTCCTTGTAAATATAATAAACTAATTACCTCTACCTCAAAATATTACAAAACCTCAGCTAATTTAATGAATTAACAATTAATCACTAAATTAAATCTTATTTAATCGTATTAAAGTAAGACGCAAAATTTATTCAGTCGGTTATCGTATAATTGATTAATAAACTTAAGTGGAATGAGTTCCTAACTCAATTTCCAATAAATAACTCTCGTAACTTAACGTACATATCAAATATATCTAATGCGCTAATTAACTGTATCGTATACAAATAATTAGTTCTACTATTTGAGTTTCATCCTATAGGTGTGACCTAAACGGATCAGTTGATCACCGCAGCCATACGACAACAACGTCTAACTCTAGCCAGCTAAACGTTATCGATTTAGGTTAATCAACTGACGTGGAGTATCAAAATATACTAAACATGCCACGTATATTCCAAATGAGATTTATTATATAAATGCACTATTGTGGAGGACACTTACTCCAACAAATGCAACTACTAACAAAAATGCAAATGCAATCCCCCCAAGCTAAACACAACATTGTCCTCAATGTGCCAACATGTAAAACATCCAAGTTAACCGTAAAAACGGTTCAAAGCAAAAAACAGGGAAGACAAGAGGTTTATATTTAATGGGGATTGGGAAAAATAAAACTAAAGTGCAAAGCAAAAAGAACTTACTAGACTAGCTAGCCTCCCCCCAAGCTAGTATGTATACGGGGGATATCTTCATTCATCAATCAAGTAAAGGGCCAAAAGTTGAACCCTTTCGTACCTTTCTTCTTACCACGACCACCTCCCGATGTATCACCACTTCCACTAGGCTCATCACTTTGGACAGGAGTGACATATTCACCAATATTTTGCCCACTTCCAAGCCCCTCTCCATAGGTACTATAGCCACCAACATACCCGCCACCAAAGCCTCTATGAAATGCTTCAACTCCATAATCCGAACCACAAAAGCCCGGACCGGGAGCATAGTGAGTAGAAGTACCTGCATCATGGTTAGAAGGAAGGAATCCATCTGAGAGAGAATGATAAAAAGATGGGTGTGGTCCCTCGGGTCGAATTACCCCTTGCCTAGCAAAGTGATCATAAATAGGATGCAATGTAAGTCTTTGGTCATCACGAATAGCATTAATATTAAGAGTAAGGTCATGCATCATATCCATCACATCAACGCTAGAGGTGGAATGACGTGTTTGAGGGTTTTTGGAACTCGTGCACAACGGTCAATGGTGGTAGTTCTCTCACCTCTAAGTGGCAAATGGTAAGTGGGGCGAATAAAGGGGGAATTCCCACGACAGGGTTTGGTATGGACTAAAGGTTGAAGCTCACTCGTCTTAGCCGATAGTCTAATAGAATCTTGACTACATACCAATCCTCCAAATCATATCCGGATGAGAGCTCCTAAACCAATTACAAGATAGGAAATAGTCATAGTCAAGTCCATCCCCCCTTTCCCGACTCTCCAAAGGAATCAAATCGGTGGTCTCTTGGTTGACACGACAAACACTATGGGCAATTCTAGTAACCAACCCACCCAAAACAATTGACCTATTGGTAGCATTACATTGTTTGATCAAGTGGCTAGCAAATTTGTACGGAATATTGATCTCCTACTCGTCATCACCATTTACATTAAAAAAAGCACCCAAAATCTAGACCTCAATACTCTTCACCGAGTGAGGCTCATTCCTCCCAAAAACATTCCACCCAATAAATCTTTGCCAAATGCAAATTTCGAGGTAGTGAATGTATTGGTGAGGGGTATGGTCCCAACCGGTGAAAGGGTAGTGAGAAATGGATGCCCAAGTCAAATCAGTTAGGTAACCTTCGAGTGATTTGGTATGCAAGCCCTCACATTTCAAAGCAAAAATCTTGGCAAAGTCCGATAAATACAAGCGATAATCATGATTAAACAAGCGGAATGTTACAAAATGGATAAACCCTTCGCGTTTTGATTTATGAAACTCGAAGGAACTCAAAAACTCAAGTGTGAGCTAGGGAAAGGTTTTATAATCCATCTTGTAACAAACTAGCATACCAAGATTCTTAAATAAAGACTTAACATGTTTATCAATTCCAATTCTTTTCAAAGAAGCGTGATTGATAAACTTAGTAGTTTTCATACCTTTGGAGCGTAAGAGGACCCAATTATCCCATTGTTTTTTATCGTTTAAGATCACTCAGGGATAATCATCATCAGGCCATTCCGGTACATTGAGCATTTCAAAATCCTCCGCAGCTCGGGAGGATTCCGCATCACCTCTTCTTCTCTTTGAAGCACCTTGGGTAGAAGTTTTCTTGGTCCCATTTTTCTGAAATTTTAAGACGAAAATTCATCTTAAGGCAACCAAAATCCATCCAAACAACAATAATTGAACAAATTAGTGAACTAATTCATCATATAAACATTAATAGAACACAATACAATCAATTTCTAGCACAAATAAGCAGAAAATCAATTTCCCCTAATATGAGTTAGGGTTTGAAAAACTTAATTAAATTGATTGAAATAGATGAAATCAAAGAGAAATGAAGGCAAAACTTACTTGATGATGTTGATGATGGAATTAATCTTGCAAAGCAATGAAGGAAATGATGATTACTTTGGGTTTAAATGAAGAAATGAAGAAGAAAGATAGAGTATATGGTCGGTTTTCGAAGAGGAGGTAATGCTGAATTTGTGTTTGTTGTATGAAGCAGAATACAAATCAGACAGCCTGGTGAGTAAATCCCTGATCGGGGCCTGGGAACCCCGATCGGGGTTGACCAATTCTACGAAGCCTGACTTCCTCAATCGTGTTTTGCAATGTGAGCTGTGTTTTGTGAAACTGACGTCCCCGAACGGTTTCCGTGCTTGGGGATGCGTGAATTTCCTTATCGACTCATCTTTTCTTCATATGTCACCTAAAAATCACCAAAAATAAACATCGTCAAGTCTAGTTAAGTCTAAAAAAAATGAGAAATTACGGAAAATAAGGAAAATAAATAAAAGAAAAAAAATGAAAGCAAATCAAAGCTTAGGATGCCTCCCAAGAAGCATTGATTTAACGTCCTGCGTGACGTATGAAGCTTGAGTCGGTTCAAGCTTCCATGCTAACTCCCTCTAGTATCCCAACGATTACATTCTCATGGTAGACCTTCAAACGATGGCCATTGACTTTGAATTTTTCGCCATTGGTGGTCATCACTTCAACATAACCAAACTCGTTGACATTCGTGACGGTATATGGACCCGACCACCGCGATCGTAATTTTCCCAGAAATATCTTGAGGCGGGTATTAAAAAGTAACACCTTATCACCGATTTGAAACTCCTTCTTCAAAATCCTCTTATCATGCCATCTCTTTGTTTTCTCCTTGTAAAGACGGGATCTCTCATAAGCTTGTAAACGGAACTAATCAAGTGCATTTAATTGTAACATCCGCTTTTCACCACTAAAATTGGCATCTATGTTGACCTCCTTGATTGCCCAATAAGCTTTATGTTCCATCTCAACGGGGAAATGACACGCCTTTCCATAGACTAACCTATATGGTGAAGTACCAATAGGTGTCTTATATGCGGTACGGTAGGCCCACAAGGTATCATCAAGCTTCATGCTCCAATCCTGTCGTGACTTGGCAACAACTTTATCAAGTATGGACTCGAGATCACGGTTAGAAACCTCCACTTGGCGACTAGTTTGTGGATGGTAAGCCAAGCCTCTTCAATGATAGACCCCATATTTCTCCAATAAGGTATCAACTTGTTTCTCACCAAAGTGAGTACCACGATCACTAATGACCGCTCTTGGGACCCCAAACCTCGGAAATATGATCTTCTTGAATTCGTTAACCACGGCACGGGCATTGTTTGTTGGAGTAGCTATTGCCTCTACCCATTTAATGACATAATCAACGGCAACCAAAATGTACCGATTCCCTTTTCAGAAAGGAAACGGTCCTTGATAGTCAATCTCCCAAACATCGAATACCTCCACTTCCAAGATACCATTTAAAGGCATATTATGCCTCCTTGATATAGAACCCGTTCTTTGGAAAGCATCACAAGCCGTAACGAAAGCTTTGGCATCTTGGAACATAGTTGGCCAATAGAAACCGGATTGCAACACCTTTGCAACGGTCTTGGATGGTCCATGGTGACCACCATAAGGAGAAGAATGACATACTTCTAGCACCCTTTTCACATCCCAATGTGGGATATATCTCCGAAAAATCCCATCGGATCAATGTTTGAATAGATATGGATCATCTCATATGAAGAACTTTCCATCATGTAAGAACTTCTTCCTTTGTTGATATGAAAGGCTAGGTGGCAATTCTATTCCAACTAGAAAGTTGGCTATGTCGGCATACCAAGGAGTATTGGCTTCCAGCATCATTAGAGCATCATCGGCGAAGTAATCATCAATAGGTATATCAAAACCTCCATCATTAAACCTCAAGCGGGATAAGTGATCGGCAACAAAATTTTCGACTCCCTTCTTTATTTTAGTCTCAAGATCAAATTCTTGCAAGAGCAAGTTCCATCGTATTAACCTTGGCTTAGCTTCTTGTTTGGCTAGGAGATGCTTTAGAGCAGCATGATCGGTATGAACAATGACTTAGGAACCAATCAAGTAAGAGTGAAATTTGTCTAAGGCATAAACAATGGCAAGTAGCTTTTTCTTTGTGGTGGCATAGTTGATTTGAGCCGCATCCAAGGTTTTGATAGCATAGTAGATAGCATGGAGAATCTTTTCCTTCCTTTGTCCTAGCACAACACCTACCGCATAGTCACTAGCATCACACATGAGCTCAAATGGTAAGTTCCAATCCGGTGATTGGATGATAGGTGCGGAAATCAAAGCCTTCTTGATCCTAGTATAAGGCTCAAGACAATCATTAGTAAACATAAAGGGATCATCTTTTCATAGAAGCTCCGTAAGGGGTTTGGTAATATTAGCAAAAAATCTTTAATAAAACGGTGGTAGAAACCCGCATGGCCTAAGAAACGCCTTACTCCCTTGACATTTACCGGTGGGGGTAGTTGTTCAACAACTTGGAACTTAGCACGATCCAATTCAATTCCTCTTTCCGAGACAATATGATCAAGTACCACCCCTTCATTGACCATGAAGTGGCACTTTTCCCAATTCAATACCAAGTCAACCTCTTCATAACGCTTCAACACTTTAGACAAGTTAACCAAACAAGCATCAAATGAAGAACCATAAACACTAAAATCATCCATAAACATTTCCATGATAGACTCGATAAAGTCGGAGAAAATGCTTATCATGCAACGTTGGAAAGTGGCATGGCCATTACAAAGACCAAAAGGCATTCTACGGTAAGCAAAGGTATCATAGAGACATGTAAATGTGGTCTTCTCTTGGTCATCCGCATGAATGGGTATTTGAAAGAACCCGGAATATCCATCGAGATAGCAAAAATACTTGTCACACGCCAACTGCTCCAACATTTGGTCAATAAAAGGCAAAGAATATTGATCTTTCTTGGTGGCCAAATTTAGCCTCCTATAGTCAATACACATTCTGCAACCCGTTACAATTCTAGTTGGAATAAGTTCAATTTTATCATTTTTTACTACGGTGGTTCCTCATTTCTTAGGAACCACTTGGACCGGACTCACCCTTTTGGAATCAGAAATTGCATAAATAATTCCCGCATCTAACAATTTAATCACCTCCTTTTTAACCACTTCTTGAATGTTAGGATTTAGTCGTCTTTGACCTTGGACACATGGTTTATGATCTTCCTCTAGATGGATTCTATGCATGCAAAACTCGGGGATTATGCCCTTTAAATCGTCTAGTTTCTAGTCTATAGCTTTCTTGTGAGATTTTAAAACACGAAGCAATGAAGACAATTGACTCTCACTCAAACTAGCACCAATAATTACCGGACACATTTCCTCATCATCTAAAAAAGCATACTTCAAATTAGAAGGGAGGGGTTTAAGTTCGGGTTTTTGTACCTCAAGGGCTTGAGGTGTAGAAACCAAACCTACAAAGTGTGAGCTTTCCTCCAAGGATAACTCTTCTCCATCCAATTCATTCTCCAAAGCATTCATCTCCTCATTCCCAATCTCATTATCACCTGCAAATGATTTTAATAGCAAGAGTGCCTCCAAAGGGTCTTTAGCCAAACACCGAGAGATAGAGTCATCTATAACAATGTCAACAACATCCGAAACATCAATATAAAAGCAAGACTCTTATAACAATGGACTCTTCATGGAATTATTCAAATTGCATGTGACCTTATCGTCACCCACTTCCAATGTAATCTTACCATTCTTGACATCAATTACCGCACCCGCAGTATGTAAAAAGGGTCTTCCCAAAGTGATTGGGATTTGGGCATCTTCGGCCATGTCAAGAACAATAAAATCAACTGGAATAAAACATTTACCAACTTTAACAGGAACATCCTCCAAAACTCCCAAAGGGCATTTTATAGAACGATCCGCCATTTGCAATATGACACTAGTACATTTCAAGACTCCCATATTTAGCTTAGCACAAATAGAGTAAGGAATGACACTTACACTAGCACCTAAATCTCATAACGTTTTGTCAGTCTGATATGTACCAATTGTGCAAGGAATGTAAAAACTACCGGGATCTTTTAAATTAGGAGGGGACTTGTTTTGCAAAAGAGCACAACACTCAGCGTTGAAGGCAATAGTTTCTACTTTGTCAAAACTCCTCTTCTTAGTTAAAATGTCTTTCATGAACTTAGTGTAAGAAGGAATTTGAATGAATAATTCAGTATAAGGAACGGTTACTTGGAGGTTCTTCACAACTTCCATGAATTTACCGAATTGAGTATTCTTTTGATGCTTTTCCAATCTATGAGGGAAAGGCACTTTAACTTTTTTCGGCTCCTTTGTCTCAACATCCTTCTTTGGAGGAGCATGCTCCACATCTTTGACTTGCTCAACCATAATGGGATCATCCACCTTCTTTGGCATAACCTCATATTTCTTACTACTAGGGGAAACTTCCAACTCAACAAGCACCTCCTCATTGTCTTTGGGCATGGGTGGCTCATCATACTTTGTACCACTTCTCAAGGTGATTGTATTGAGAGTATCATGTGGTCGCTCACCTTGAGGTGGTAGTTGACCGTTCTTCTTTGAGAGCTAGAAGCGGCTAGTTGAGCCATTTGTTGTTCAAGCATTTTGATTGCGGCACCATGACTTTGATCATTCTTTTGAAGTTGAGCCAACATTTTTGATTGGGTCTTAGCCAATTGCATTACCAAGGCCTCAAGTTTACCTCCCCCTTGGTTGTTTTGTTGGACATTTTGGGGTGGTGGAACTTGGTTTGGTTGAGAGTTTTGTATTGGTGGTCTTTATTGGTAGTTTTGATTTTGATAGCCCGGTGGAAAATTGAACCTTTGTTGTGGGACATAGGCATTTTGTTGAGGTTGAAGCACATAATTTTGTTGAGTTTAAGGATTGAGCACATTGTTGCTTTTGTAAGACAAGTTGGGGTGAAATTTTACGTTTGGGTTGTAATTATTGGAAAAGGTACCCGGTGGGTAAGAACTTTGCTTAAAAGTTTGAAAAGCACATAGCTCCTTCATAGTGGCTTGGCATAGAGTGGAGAAATGACCCGCAGCTCCGCAACTTCCGCCAACAACAACTTGGCTAGTAGAAGACACGACATTGAGTTGATGAACCGCATTTTGAGCCTCCAACTTTTCTTGGAGCAAAAGGATTTGATTCTTCAAAATGTTAGTGTCGGAAACTTCCTCTCTTCCTTTGATGCTTTGATGGGTGTATTCCGTGAATTGACTTATTACGCATCATGGATCGCCATGGATTCGATTGTGGCATGAGCAATATCTGTGTCAATCTGATCAAACCGCCCATTGTTGGCGGAATCAAGAATCCTTCGAGATTCAACACAACATCCATTGTATAATGTTATGGCAAGGAACCAAGCATCCAACCCATGATATGGGCATTGCCTTTGGAGCTCCTTGTACCTCTCCCTAGCTTCATATAACCTCTCAAGCTTCATATAAGCTCTCAAGCTTCATATAAGCTCTCAAGCTTAATATAAGCTCTCAAGCTTCATATAAGCTCTCAAGCTTCATATAAAGCCCTTTAAAGATTTAACTGTGCTAGGAACCAGAATTGAAGACGATATCCAAAAAGAGGCTCTTGTCCAAAATAATAGGCCGCGGATATCAAGGCACAACAAGTCTTTCTTACGCCCTACTAACAAAAAAGACGAAGTCAATCTCGTTGAACCATCCAAAAAGAACAAGCCACAAAGGAAGTTCACAAGCATCGGTGATACATATTCCAATGCCTTGCAAAGATTGACACAACAAGGCAAGCTCCAACCCATAGGACCTACGCCAGATCCGGAAAAGAAAACTAGGTTCTGGAATGAGAACGCCTATTGCGAATATCATAGAGGCAAAGGGCATGATACAGAGAAATGCTTCAAGTTAAAGCACGCCCTTCAAGATATGATTGAAGATGGTCGTCTACCCATACCTCCTGGAGGTAAGCCTAACAATACTCAGAATATTCTTTGAATTCATTTCTGATGATTAAAGATGAAGAATCCCCCTTGGATTGTTCACACCTCATTTCCCAAATAGAAGATGAGATTCACATGTTAGAAGGATATTCCACCATTTATCCTACAATCAATGATTTCATCGCATGGGCTAAGAGTGTAAGTAGACAAGTTTAAGAACTTGAATCCAATGTAGCATCTCTACGCATTCCGAGCGCCACGCCCCAAGAAACCGTACCCCAAATTTCAATTCTATCTCAAGAGTCTACAATGCCAAAGGTGATCACCACATGTGGTGATCTAGTCGAGCGAATAATCGCTATGGAAGCCGAAATCATTAGACTGAGAGAACTCAATACCGTCAACAGGATACGGGTCGATGACGACGAGGATGAATACCTCTCAAAACCTCATTAGACCCAAGATAATGAAGATATAGTCAGGGCTAGTGAAGATCAAGACATATATTACCTTACTCGATCAGGGCGTCCTTATCAAGGTGTCTCTCAGAATAGTCCTACCACTAATGGTCCAGTTACTAACACCAACGTCGTCACCCCAAATGGTGGGGAAGATATATCTAGTGACCATATACTAAAATAACCGCAGAAGACAAAGGCTAATCTTTCAGTCTGGCAGTTAATAGCGAGTTCATTTCCCAATCGCCAAGCTTTATTACAAGGATTGGAAAAACTAAATGTAGCGCATGACTCTACACCTCACGACGTAGTCAACTTGGTCCTCCAAGACTCAGTTAAGCTATGTAACCAAGTTACTTTCTCAGATGAGGATTTACCACCTTTTGGTGCCATTCACAATCTCGCCCTATACATCACAATAACATGCCTAAAGACGAACGTACCAATGACTTTGGTAGATGATGGCTCTGCAATCAATGTCATACCATTAAAAACAGCGCGTAATTTAGGCATGAAAGAATCAAATTGGACTCCTACTAACCAAGGTGTTCAAGCATATGATGGAATACGACATAAGGCGATAGGGCTAGTCAACCTCACTATCGCTACTAGGCCATATGAGCGAAAGGTCAATTTCAAAATTATGGACATCGAAGCATCCTTTAATATACTTCTGGGAAGGCCTTGGATTCACGCTTCCAAAGCAGTAACATCCACTCTACACCAGAAGATCAAAATTCCTCTTGATGGTAAAGTAGTGACGATCAATTCGTCACCTATCAACGCCGTAATATAGAAGATGTCCAACAACAAAGTCGTCACAGATCCAGTATATCAACATGGAGGATTTCAAAGCATAAATCTCGTAGAGAGTGAGTTGGCACCTCTATACTTTGACCCACGTTCAAAGTTAGTGCTCAACCACATACTTAAATCCCAGGGATACTTCCCAGGGATGCCATTAAACCCAGCAGGAAAATTACCTTTGCATCTTACAAAGAGGGGAATCTCGGAAGGATACCATTAGGATTGGGGTACAAACCCACAAAGAAAGAAACTCTGGAAATGCTTACCCAAGTCCAAAATTGAAAAAGTAAAGGAATCCAGATGCAACCTTATCTCCCTACTTTTAACGGATATTTAGTTAGAGAGGGGAGCCAAGAATACTTTCACGGTTTTCCCGATCTTTGGCACTATAGAGGAATAATATTATCCGGAAACCAGGTCTTCCACGATTGCTATTTTATACCTTCAGAAACGGTTCCTACCGTTAAAACCCGTCAAATACCTTGTTTAGATGAACAAGCCATCATTCTTTTGTTTGGAGAGGATCGATTCGTCATCATTCTCTTGTTTGGAGAGGATCGATTCGTCAGAGCCGCACAAGATGAGATCGTTACAATGATAATTCAGAACGGTCATTTCAACCCGACAGCGTTGATCAACGACGCTGGCTCAAGTCAGCCGAAAGGATGGAGAAAATCGATCAAGTGGACAAACAACCAAGGGAAGCTCTTCAAGGACACTACGGGAGAGGGTGAGATGTTCAAAGGAGAACCAGGAGACAATGAATTCGAGTCAGAGTCGGAGTCAGAGTCGGTGTTTAGCGAAGTTCCTAGAGGGTCTACTCCTGTCGTCACCCCTATCCCTTTGTTTCTCCTAGCCTATCATCAAATTATAACAGCTGCTTGGGGATTGTCCCAAAACCTGTTCCTTTACCGCCAGTGACTACTGAACAGATGGCCTCTTTGTTTTAGCTATTTTCAAAATTTAATATGAATAAATCGGATTCTGCTTACTCCTTGTGTTTTTCTGAATGCACTTCTATTTATGATGACAAAGAGGATGATCCTGACATAGACTCAGTCAAATTACCTCCCTACATAATCAAAGAAATACTACAAGAGGGAGAAGGGACACCAGTTATAGAAAATACCGAACCCATCAACGTAGGGATCGAACTAGAACCCCTAGATCTTAGGATAGGGACAACCCTAACTCGGACCGAAACGGCCAATTTCATCGAACTCCTAGACGAGTTCAAAGATGTTTTCGCTTGGTCTTACAAAGACATGCCCGGGATCGACACAGATATCGCAGAACATCGAATTCCAATCAAACTAGGTTTCAAACCTGTAAAGCAGAAGCTCCGTCGAATAGGACTGAATGGGCTCTTAAGATCAAAGAGAAGTCGATAAGCAATACAAAGCCGGATTCATCAATGTTTTGGAGTACTTTAACTGGGTAGCTAATATAGTCCCTGTACCAAAAAAGGATGGGCAAATCCGGGTTTGTGTTGATTTTAGAGACTTAAACAAAGCCAGTCCCAAGGATGACTTCCCTTTACCACATATCGACATATTGGTAGATAACATAGCAGATCACGCGCTATTGTCCTTCATTGATGGAGATGTCGGGTATAATCAGCTCAAAATGGCCAAGGAAGATATGCACAAGACAACTTTTGTCATTCAGTGGGGCACATATTGCTACACAGTTATGTCATTTGGGCTAATTAATGTCGGAGCTACATATCAACGTACCGCGACTACGTAAGGAAGTAGACGTGTATGTAGATGATATGATTGTCAAGTCCAAAGATAGAAAAGGGCACATCAACAACCTTTGAAAATTCTTCCTTAGATTGCGCAAGTATAACATGAGACTTAATCCTCAGAAGTGTACATTCGGAGTAACATATGGCAAACTTCTGGGATATGTCGTCAGCCAGAGGGGAATAGAAATCGATCCATCAAAGATCAAAGCTTTAATCGAAGTGCCGCAACCCCAAACAGAGAAAGAGGTTAGAGGACTCCTGGGCAAGGTACAGTATGTGAGCTGGTTAATATCAAAACTCACTATGATCTGCGAACCTATATTCAAAAAGCTAAAGAAAACATATCATACTATATGGAATGATGACTGTGAAAAAGCATTTGACAGAATTAAGGAGATACTGGTTAAACCACCAGCGTTAATGCCCCCCCCCCCCCCCCAAAGAGATCAACCTCTTGGTTTATATCTCACAGTCACAGAAACGGCTATAGGGGCTATGCTTGCACACACCGTCGGAAAAGAAGAAAGGGCTATCTATTACCTTAGTAATAAGTTCTTAGAATAGAAGTGTAAATACACACCTCTCGAAAAGACATGCCTCGCTCTCGTGTGGGCAACAAAGAAGCTACACCACTACATGCTCTTAGAGTTTGATCTTAAATATGTACCTCTGAAAGTCATAAAAGGGATGCGTTGTTGATGAGTTTTTCGCAGACAATTCAATCAACGATGCCCAAGCATTAGACATGTGGTCATTTCCAGAGGAGGACATACTACAGACTTGTATGGACTCATGTGACCTTTATTTCGATGGCGCATCCAACTTAAGAGGATTTGGGGTAGGAATATTGCTCATTTCTCCTGAAGGCGAGAATACACCACTATGTGTCAAACTCGACTTCGAGGTGACAAATAACGCGGCACAATATGAAGCTTGCCTCATTAGGCTACAAGCAGCAGTCAGTTTAGGCATTAAGAATCTCCGAGTTCATGGAGACTCCTCTTTGATCATAAACCAAGCTGCGAGATCATGGAAAATTCAAAATGAAAGTCTAGCAGCCTAGGATAGATGAAGTCGCCCAGTTCTTTGATCAAGTCACTTATCTACATCTACCTCGAGAAAAAAATCAATTTGCAGACACTCTTGCGAAACTTGTAGCCTTGATCTACATGACATACACCATGATCAAAATGCCTTTATGCATCAAATGACGTTTAGAACCAGCCTATGTGCACCAACTTACAAATGAGGAAGAAAGCCCATAGGAACCCTGGTTCCAAGCCATTCTAAAATTCAAACTCAATGGCACATACCCACCAGAAATAGATAATATGGGACAACGTGCCATACGCCTATTAGCCTCTAAATACCTCCTCATGCAAGGAGAACTGTACAAAAGAACACCTCTTGGTGTCATCTTGCGTTGCCTTGATCATTCACATGCAAAAAAAGTGATGGAAGAAGATCACGATGAAGAATGCGTCCCCCACATGAGTGGACCCATGATGGCAAGAAAATCACACGTCTAGGATACTAGTGGACAACAATGGAGTCAGATTGTATTAAGTACGTCGAACACTGCCATAACTGCCAAATCTTTGGGAATGGACAACATGTTCCTCCCTCGATGCTCTACACCATGACATATCCTTGGCCATTTTATGCATGGGGAATCGACATTATCGGACAGATCACCCCAGCCGGAGCAGGAGGTTACTGCTTCATTTTGGTACCTATCGATTACTTCACCAAATGGGTCGAGGCAACATCCTACACTAGTCTCACCGCTAAAAATGTGGCAAAGTTTATATAAACCAACATCATTTGTCGATATAGTTGCCCACATGAAATCATCAGTGATAACGGCTCACATTTCCAGGCTCAGACTAAACAAGTGTTAGCCAAATACAAAATCAAGCATCACCATTCCTCGCCTTACAGACTTCAGACTAATGGCGTGGTAGAAGCAACTAATAATAATATCGTCACAATCCTCAAGAAAATGATCGACAATTTCTGGAACTGGCCAAGCAAAATACCCTTTGCGTTATGAGGATATTGCATCTCAGTTAGGACGCCCACTAGGGACATTCCTTTTTACTTAACTTACGCGATGGAAGCTGTACAACCAGTAGAACTAGAAATCCCATCTCTACGAATTCTTTTGGAAAGTGAAATTCGAGAAGCTGACTGGAAAAGGGATATATATGATGAACTTGTCCTCTTGAACGAGCGAAGACTGCGTGCCTTACATAATGTACAGACATATCAAACACGTATCAAACGAGTTTTTAACAAACGGGTTAAATCCAGAAACATAAAAGAAGGGGACTTGGTGCTCAAATCAGTCAGAGCCCTCCTACCTGTTAATCCGCGGGGAAAGTTCAAACCTAACTGGGCTGGGCCTTTCTTAGTCAAATCCATATTCTCAGGGGGTTCAGTTAGAATCACAGACTTAGATGAGAATTGTGAGAACCCTCGCGAATGCGGAAATATAAAACATACAAGCATGAGAAATAATATGCGGAAATACGGTATTTTAAAAACTTTTATACATGCAAGATAGATAACACGAGGAGTGTCAAAATATTACAAACTAAGTACGAAATACAACAAAGAGACGGGGTCTCTCAAAATGTTAGCAAAGAACAAGTGTTTAGCAAAAGTAGCTAAAATCGTCTAGAGGTGAAACTTCCAGGGACAACGCCCGCTAGCTCACACCCGAACCCAAAATATCATAGCAAAAAGCCATCCATGCAAGCAACCTGTTCATCCATGAAAAACAAGAATGCCACAGTCAGTGGGGAGTAACTCCAGGTTCTCCCAGCCATATCACATTAAACGTACATAAAAGGAAATACAAAAGTAGAGCATGCATATATAGATATACATGTGAGATACGATAAGGATAGATAGGCAATTCAATATACAATGATAAGAGCATAAGAGTTACAAGTCCGAATCCATCATGTTATACAAAGACTCGGGGAAGACACTCTTAGGCAACCGAATACGCTCACTAGGGCTTACATCTCACCGTTAGCGATATAAGTTTGATAAGATTGAGACTCGACAAACAACCATGCCAAGTCATGCGATGATCACAATAAATCCCTCATATTATCATCCATTCAAACGTACCAATACATAGACGATGCCCAATCATGCAATGATCATGAATAATAAGTCATGAAATCACGCATTCAAGAACGACGACACAAAGACGACCTCTCTCACGGTAAATGAAACGCACTAGCACCGTGTACATGGCAAGTATGATTCAAAGGCATCCACGGGATACATCATTTCCCTGAACGCATACACGATGCTACATTTCGTATATGTAGAATAATTTCCTCCTGGTAGCACGACGATATAAATATCCGGTCCTAGTCTAAACCTGGCCAGACTCTCGGAATAAACATTTTCCGATTTGACATGCGATAAAACGTTTCGCATCCAAGACTCGGTCTGTAACAACCCGAAAAGTACCCTATTTTTCTAGTGAAAATATTTTACGAATACTTTTCAGCGAATTTAAGTTTTAATTGTTTCCAGTCGAATTTTGAAATTCCGAGTTCGTATTTGGAATTTTTGAGAGATTCCATGAGATTCCCGTTTTTAAGTCAACTTTGACTTTCGTTGACTTTTTCCGACTCGCCTTGTAATTTTGAAGACCGAAATTTATTTAAAAAAATAATATTTTTATTATATCCTCGTCTGGAAATTTATTTAAAAAAATAATATTTTTATTATATCCTACTCCGAATCCTCTTAGATTCGACAGAACATCAAAGTAAAGGTCCCCGGAGTCTATACAGGTTTGTATTATATCCTCGTCTGGAAATGACCACATATCTATTGTTTGGGTGTCGTTGATAGGATTGTTTGCGAAAAACTCAGCAACGACACGTCTTTTTATGACTTTCAGAAGTACATATTTGAGATCGAACTCTGAGAGCATTAAAGTCCATCTTTCTAAAGGTCCGTTGAGGATGGGTTTCTTGAAGAGGTATTTGATGGGGTCCATTTTGGAGTACACCTTGACCAATTAGCTAAGCATGTAATGACGTAGCTTCTTTGTTGCCCACACAAGAGCAAGGCATTTCTTTTCGAGAGGTGTGTATTTGCACTCATATTTTAAGAACTATTTACTAAGATAGTAGATGGCTCTTTCTTCTTTCCCCACGATTTGTGCGAGCATAGCCCCCATGGCCTTTCCTTTGACTGTGAGATATAAACCAAGAGGTTGATCTCTTTGGGGAGGCATTAACACTGGTGGTTTGGCTAATATCTCCTTGATTTTGTTGAATGCTTTTTGTCAATCATCATCCCACATGGTATGATATATTTTCTTAAGGTTTTTGAAAATAGGTTCACAGATAATAATGAGTTTCGATATGCACCAACTCACATATTGTACTTTGACCAGGAAACCTCTTACTTCCTTCTCTGTTTGGGGTTGTGGTATTTCGATTAGGGCCTTGATCTTGGATGGATCAATTTCTATTCCTCTGTGACTAACGACATGTCCTAGAAGTTTCTCTGAAGTTACTCCGAATGCACATTTCCGAGGGTTGAGTCTCATGTTGTATTTGCGCAATCTGAGAAAGTGTTGGAGTAAGTGCCCTCCACAATAGTGCATTTATATAATAAATCTCATTTTGGAATATACGTGGGATGACTAGTATATTGATACTCCACGTCAGTAGATTAGCGTAAATCAATAACGTTCAGCTGACTAGAGTTAGACGTTATTGTCGTATTACGGCGGTGACCAACTGACCCCTTTCGGTCACACCAAAAGGATGAGACCAAAACTGTAAACTAATTATATGTATACGATACAGTTTAATTAGTTCTTTACATATATATTTGATATATGTTTGGTTACGAGAGTTATTTATTAGAAATTGAGTTAGGAACTCATACATGTTAAGTTTATTAGTCAATTATATGATAACTGACTGAATAAGTTTTACGTCTTATTTTAATATAATTAAATAAGATTTAATTTAGTAATTAATCGTTAATTCACTAAATTAGTTGAGGTTGTGCATATATATTTTTGAGGTAGAGGTAATTAGTTAATTATATTTACAAGGAGTTGTAAAATAAATTAACTAGTCATTGTGGGACCCATTATATATTGATATAATGGTAAAATATTACTTAAAAGTTAAGTATATATTATTTATTAATTTGAATCATATAATTGTTATATTATCAACACTTAATTATACTAGATAATTAAGCATATGATTATAAGTATTTGTGGGACAAATATCAAGAATCAAAATGTACCATATTACTCTAGTGGAGGCTGGATTCCATGTAGTGTAAGCAATAATGTTTGTTCATTTGTTGTAACACACTACAACATATTGATTGTGACATGTTATGACATGAACATGATCATTTTTATGTCCTACACTCTACTACTTTGCATTTGATTAAAATAAGCAAAATATTGGCTCATTTTTGAACTACATGACCGACCATGTACCTATATAAGGGCATTTTGGTTGTTCGTTTCATTTGCTCATTTTTCTACTTGTTTTGATATTTCCTCCAACTTCTCTCTAAAACTCTCAAAACAACTAATATTCCTATATTACTAGAGTAGTAATAAATTTAATATTAGTCACTATTTGTCACTATATTTTTCTAGTCTAAAATTATAGTGATAGTTTGGGTTAGTCTTGGGTGCAAGTTGGAAGGAGACTTTCTACATTGAAAGTTCATTCTAAGGAGATCATCCTCTTTGTTTTAGCTCAAGATCAATAAGAAAAGGAGTTTCTTATTGTGCCCATAAATACCGAAATTTCTCAATGAAAAAAAATTTCATCTTATGTTTATTCATGCCTTTATATTTGCATGCATGTTACATAGATCATTAAATATTAAAGTAACAAGTTAATTAGTAACTAATTAGAGGAGTCTAATTAGGATCTATGGACTTTCAGAAAGAACATGCGAAGATTATCGATATGCCCTTTCCCGTCTTTGGATTTGACAATCGTATCATCTTTGGATTTGAAATATCCTTTTATGGTCATGAAATTTCTTGGTACACTTTACTTTCTGATTTATATCATGTTGGTGAAATTGCATAATTTGTTTCACTGTTTTACTATATTTAATGGTCTTTATTTGATAAAACCACTAAATACAAAGTTGTTTGTTCATTAAATTAATTTAAAATTTTTTGGGCAAGTGTTTTATTTTTGGAGTTCCTGGAAATGTTCCAGAATGTAAAACATTTTTGGTTTCATATTTTTATGATGTTTAATTTTATTTTGGGTTTATTTCATAAATGTTATGATGAAACCTCTATATTTAGCAAATACGAATAAATCAAACTAATTAAACACAAACAAAATTAGTGGGGACTAATTATTAAACACAAAAAAAATTAGTGGGGACTAATTTTGAGTTCTAAATCAGATTATATAATTATTTTGAGCTTAAATACGATTTAAGTGTTGATTATTGAATTTTTAATGGTTAAAAATCGATAATCCATTAAACCGAGCAAGAATGAGCATGACAAGTGTTTAGGGCGATTTTGGCATGAGTTGTACAACATTTTATTTATACTGTTTATGTTGAATGAATGAATGTTATTTATTTATTTTAATGCAAGTTGTACCTAGTATGGCCTAGATTATTTTTAATCGGTATTACCCGTAATGTAAGTGAATACCGATTCGGTTGTAATTTATTGCGATCTCGTATTGCCGTTTTGTAATAATTAATAATTTCATTTTATAGATCAAATGTATAATAGGAATTTGCTATGTATTCATTTGTATTTTTGTAATTATTTATTATGAAGACGGAGTTTTCCGAAGTCGGTGTTCCAAAAGACGATGCAATTTTGGAGTTTTTCCATGAAGAGGCAAAGGACCAAGGAGTTGGTTACCGATTTTGAAATCATATAGTTAATAAGATTAGCTAGGTGGCCATACTAGGATTTATTAATTGTTAATTGCTTGTTTATGTTTTCCGCTCATGCCAAAATCGCCAACATGCATTTTAATTTCACGATTGTCAATTCAACGTTATTTAAAATTCGCCTACTTAGTTCACTTATAGGCAATTAATAACTAAATTGACAAGACCTCTCACACAACTTAAAATTGAATTGAGATTTAGCCTTACCAATTAAAGCACCTATCAATCCCGTGTTCATTAGGACAACCACAACGTGGACTTTTTTACCTCGGGTAAGTAGGGTGATGCGATCACATGCCTAAATTGGGTTGGTCTCAACGGGATAAGCGTTATCTCGGGACTAGGAGACGGGTTTGGATGAAATCCGTCGACCGAGAGTTCTAGGAGTAGAATTAGTCAAACTGTTGACTTACCGTTTATTACATAAAGGTGGCATAACATGTTCATTTTTATCTAAAATGCGGGTCTCGGAATCGCTTATATAATTTCGTGAGAGGTCATTATATTAGTGACTTGTTTAAAATTGTTTTCACAAGTAAAATTGTTTAAAACATTGAATGTGAATATTTCCTAATATTGTTGTAGTAATTCAATTCACAAATGGCAAACAATAACAACAATACCGTTCAACTTGGCAAAGACTCATGGCTAAGGTCCCTAATGGACAAATGCATCTTAAAAGACGACAGATCTAATTTCGTCGAGTGGGAGAAACGATTAAGAATGCAGCAATATCAGATAACGTCTTGCGCTACTTGACCGAAACCCCTCCCAATGAACCCGGACTAAGGGCCACTATTGCGGCCAAAGTCGCTTATGAGGAGTACTTGAAAGTATCCAATGACGTCAAGATGGTCTTGATTTGGTCAATGTCCTCTAGTCGTAAGCAACAATACATCACCCTAGGAGCATACGAGATATTCTCGAGGGTGACTTTGGCGTTTTCTCAGTCACCTGACATACGCCAATTCAATGCTATGACATGGCTTTTTGAAGCCAAGTTAGACAAGGGCCAAATGGTTGGCCCACACGTGCTCAAGATGGTTGAGCATGTGGACACCCTAGAGCGTCTAGGGGTTAAGATTTTAAAGAATCTAGCGGTTGGCCACATCCTTCACTCACTTCCTCCCAAGTTCGCCCAAACTAGGGCTACTATAACATGCATGGCATGGACAAGAGCTTTCATGAGCTCCATGCTCTCCTTACCCAAGTCGAACGGGATATGGAGGTAAGTGAGAGTGACAAAAGGGATGTTCTTTCAATGAAGTTAAAGAACTTAAGTCTTGGGGTTCAAAAGGGAAAGGGCAAAGCTAAGGCCCAATTTAAGAAGCATGGAAAAGGAAAGGGCAAAGCTATAATGTATAGCAATGCCAAGGCCAAGGGCAAGAACCATGCCGACGCCGAATGCTTTTATTGTAAAGACAAGGGACATTGGAAACGCAATTGTCCCAAGTACTTGAAGGATAAGAAGGATGGATGTGTGACACCATCAGGCATAATCCTCTCTTCTCTCTATATGATATATATTAACTATTCTTGCACTTCTACTTGGGTATTTGATACCGGATGTGGTTCTCACCTTTGTAATCATTTACAAGGGCTGAAGGACGTGCGAGCACTAGCCAAGGGTGATGTAGACCTGCGCATGGGGAATGGAGCTAGAGTATCCGCCGTTTCCGTAGGAACTTATGTACTCACCTTAGCTAGTGGTCTTGAATTGTATTTAAATAATTGTTATTTTGTACCCTCCTTGACCAAGAACATTATCTCCATATATGTGCTTTATGCGAAGGGTTTCTATTTTGTAATCAAGAACAATGGTTGTTCGTTTTCTTTTAATGATGTGTTTTATGGTAAAGCCGTCGCTATTAGAGATATATATGTTCTAGATAATGTTAATGAAGTTTATCATGTAGAGAGTAAGAAGCTCAAATTAGGTGAAACTAATCAATCATACCTTTGGCATTGTCATTTAGGTCATATAAACGAACGACGCATTAAGAGACTTGTTTCAACGAAACTTCTCAAACCATTTGATTACGAATCTTATGGTGTATGCGAATCTTGCCCTATAGGCAAGATGACTCGTGCTCCTTTTACGGGAAAAGGAACACGAGCAAGTGAGGTATTAGGCCTTGTACATACGGATGTGTGTGGCCCAATGACTCTCCAAGCTAGAGGTGGTTATAACTATTTCATTACCTTTACCGATGATTTGAGTAGATATGGATATGTCTACTTAATGAGGCATAAGAGTGAAGCTTCTGAAAAGTTCAAAGAGTTTCAACATGAAGTAGAAACCAATTGAATAAGAAGATTAAAACCCTACGATCCGATCGTTGTGGTGAATATCTAAATAATAAATTTGATTAACATCTAGAAGATTGTCGCATAGTATAACAATGGACTCCTCCTGGAACACCCCAACTAAATGGCGTGTCCGAAAGGAGAAACATAACTTTATTAGATATGGTTCGGTCAATGATGAGTCTCACAGAGCTTCCTGATTTATCTTGGGGATTTGCTATCTTAACCACAATTTTTTCACTAAATCGTAGCCCAACTAAAGCGACAGATAAGACTCCATATGAGATATGGAAAGGTAATGTTCCTTATTTGTCATTTACGAGAATTTAGGGTTGTGAGGCGTATATTCATGATAAGTCTAATGACAAACTCGCACCCATAACTAACAAATGTCTTTTTGTAGGGTATCCTAAGGAAACACGTGGTTATTACTTTTACAACCGTCACGAGGACAAAGTGTTTGTCTGTCGTGATGCTTTCTTCCTAGAAAACGATATTATTTCTATTAGACAGAGTGGGAGAAAGTTTGAACTTGATGAAGTTCAAGAGCCACAAACCGAGAATGAAGTAGAGGAAAACGTTCCCTCCTTGTCTGAAACGATTGTTGTCCCTAGAAGGTAAAGTAGAATTGTTCATCAACCTGATCGTTGCCTCGGATGTATCGAGGAAGATGGAGATTTGTTACTTTTTGAAAGTGACGAACCCACCACCTACAAGTCGGCCATTTCTAGTCCCGACTCCACGCATTGGCTTGAGGCCATGCGATCCGAAATGGATTCTATGCGCGAAAATCAAGTATGGGACTTGGTAGACTTACCTGAGAAGGTACGACCTCTTCAGTGCAAGTGGATCTACAAGATCAAAATCGGCATAGATGGACATAATAACGTCTACAAAGCCAGATTGGTGGCAAAAGGCTTCACTCAAGTTCATGGAGGTATTTATGTTCTATATAATGTTAATGAAGTTTATCATGTAGAGAGTAAGAAGCTCAAATTAGGTGAAACTAATCTATCATACCTTTGGCATTCTCGTTCAGGTCATATAAACGAACGACGCATAAAGAGACTTGTTTCAACGAAACTTCTCAAACCATTTGATAACGAATCTTATGGTGTATGCGAATCTTGCCCTTTAGGCAAGATGACTCGCGCTCCTTTTACGGGAAAGGAACACGAGCAAGTGAGGTATTAGGCCTTGTACATACGGATGTGTGTGGCCCAATGACTCTCCAAGCTAGAGGTGGTAATAACTATTTCATTACCTTTACCGATGATTTGAGTAGATATGGATATGTCTACTTAATGAGGCATAAGAGTGAATCTTTTGAAAAGTTCAAAGAGTTTCAACATGAAGTAGAAAACCAATTGAATAAGAAGATTAAAACCCTATGATCTGATCGTGGTGGTGAATATCTAAATAATGAATTTGATTCACATCTAAAAGATTGTGGCATAGTATCACAATGGACTCCTCCTGGAACACCCCAACTAAATGGTGTGTCCGGAAGGAGAAACAGAACTTTATTAGATATGGTTCGGTCAATGATGAGTCTCACAAAGCTTCCTGATTCATTTTGCTGATTTGCTATCTTAGCCGCAATTTTTTCACTAAATCGTAGCCCAACTAAAGCGACAGATAAGACTCCATATGAGATATGGAAAGGAAAGGTTCCTTATTTGTCATTTATGAGAATTTGGGGTTGCGAGGCGTATATTCATAACGAGTCTAATGACAAACTCGCACCCAGATCCAACAAATGTCTTTTTGTAGGGTATCCTAAGGAAACACGTGGTTATTACTTCTACAACCGTCACGAGGACAAAGTGTTTGTGTCTCGTGATGCTGTCTTTCTAGAAAACGATATTATTTCTAATAGACAGAGTGGGAGAAAGTCTGAACTTGATGAAGTTCATGAGCCACAAACCGAGAATGAAGTAGAGGAAAACGTTCCCTCATTGTCTGAAACGGTTGTTGTTGTTGTTGGAGTAGGTGTCCTCCACAATAGTGCGCCACATAATAAATCTTATTAAGGAATATAATTGAGATATTTATTGACTATATATATGATTAGTCAGTTGATTAACGTAAATCAATAACGGTTGGCTGACTAGAGTTTGACGTTATTGTCGTTGACGGCGGTGATCAACTGATCCCTTTCGGTCACACCTAAAGGATGAAATCCAAATAGTAACTAATTATTTGTATACGATACAGTTAATTAGTACATTACATATATTCGATATGTACGAGAGTTAATTGTTAGAAATTGAGTTAAGAACTCAAATTCGATTAAGCTTATTTTTCAATTATGCGATAATTGACTAATAAATTTATATCTTATTTTAATACGATTAAATAAGATTTAACTTAGTAATTAATCGTTAAATTACTAAATTAGTTGAGGTTTTGAGATAGAGGTAATTAGTTAATTATATTTACAAGGAGTTGTAAAATAAATTAACTAAGCATTGTGGGACCCATTATATATTGATATAATGGTAAAATATTACTTAAAATGTTAAGTACATATTATTTATTTAATTGAGTCATATAATTGTTATATGATCAAATTAACACTTAATTATACAAGATAATTAACCATATGATCAATAAGTATTTGTGAGACAAATATCAAAAAATCAAAATGGACCAAACTAGGCCATGATGGCCGGTTATGGTAGTAGTTACATGGTGATGATTGTTGTTCTTGTTTACACTCTTTAGTTACCAATTGAAAGTGACATAACAAGTAGTATACAATCATCACTTATACTACAACACTCCACTCTAATGCATGTGATCAAATTGAACAAAATAAGAGTCCTTATTTGGACAAAGTGGTCCGGCCATATGGCCTTATAATGAGCAATGGTTGTTCATTTTCATACTACTTCATTTTTGTGCAATTTTTACACTTCTCTCTAAAATCCTTCCTCTCACTAAAAACTCTCATATACTAATATTTCCTAAGTATTACTAGTGTAGTAATATAGTCTAATATTAGTAGTATATCATCTATCTTATTATCTAGTTAATAAGAAGGGTAGATTATTTGGTGTCATCTTGTGCAACTTGAAGGAGGTCTTCTAGTTTGGAGATTTCTTGGTTCATCCATATTTGTAGCTCAAGAACAACAAGAAGGAGTTCTTGTTGTGCCCATATATTTTCCATATCAATGTGAGGAAATTTCTTCTCTTATATAAATGTCTTTATATTTGCATGCATGTTACATAGATCATTAAATACTAAATTAACAAGTAATTTAGCAACTAATTAGAGGAGTCTAATTAAGGTCTATGGACTTTCATGTGGTATCAGAGCTAGCTTGTAGCATGCATGTTCATTTTGGACATTTTTGTTAAAGTTATAAGATAACTAATAAATCAAAGATTTTGAGTTAAAATACGATTCTGACGAATTATTTTGTTGCATGAATACCTACTGACCTCAAAATGCTTGTGGTCAAATTTCGTGTTTTTAGGGATTAATTTGCTATTTATTTTGATTTTTGGCGTTTAAACCGAGTTAACATGCATTTTATGAGTTAAAAGTTAACTAAAACTAGTTTCATGTTGATTCTGGCCATGAAATTTTAATATGATCTCACATGCATGTCTTACATATTGTATGTAAAATTTCGTGACTTTTACATATGTATTGCATGTATATTGACTTTTATACGATAAAAGTCGATAATATGAGATTATAATGTTCATAAAATTGAAACGTCCATTTATGCTATTGAAAATTTTTTGTACATTTTACATTTTGATTTTGATACTCGTGGTGAAATTTCATAATTTGTTTCACTGTTTAACTATATCTAATATTTTTATTTGATAAAACCATTAAATACAAAGCTATTTGTTCATAAAATTAATTTAAATTTTTTGAGCAAATGTTTTTTTATTTTTATAGTTCCTGGAATTGTTCCAGAATGTACAAAATTTTTGGTTTCAAATTTTATGATGTTTATATTTTATTTTGGTTTTATTTCATAATTGTTATGATTAAACCGTAATATTTAGCAAATGAAATCAAATCGATCTAATTAATGACCAACAAAATTAGTAGTGACTAATTTTGAGTTCTAAATCAGTTTAGTTAATTAGTGTGAATTTAAATGAGATTTAAATGTTGATATTGATTTTTAATGGTTAAAAATCAATAAATACCGGAAAAATCGAGCTACAATGAGCATGAATGAATTTAGGACGATTTTGGCATGAATTTTGCAGCAATTTATTTTATTTATGGTTGAATGAATGAATGTCATTTATTTAATAATTTATGCAAATTTTGTACCTAGTATGGCCTAGTTAATGTTTATCGTTATTACCCGTAATGTAAGGGAATAACGTTTTGGTTGTAATTTTATTGCGATCTCGTCTCGCCGGTTTGTATAATTTAATAATTTTATTTTATAGAATAAATGTATAATAGGAATTTGTATATTTGTAATTATTTTTATGAAGACCGGTGACTCCCGAAAGACGGGGCCATTTTGGAAGGTGTTCCAAGTGAAGAGGCAAGGGACCAAAGGAGTTGGTTTCCGAATTTGTAACTATCTAGTTAATTTGATTAGCTAGGTGGCCATACTAGGATGTTATTGTTGCTTGATTGCTTGCTTTATTTCCGCTCATGCCAAAATCGTCACACATGCAGTTTATGTACGTTATGTGTCAAATTCAACGTATTCACAATTCACCGACTAGTTCGCTTATGGGAATTAATAACACAAAATTGCCAAGACTTCACCTAACTAAAAAAAAATTGAGATTAGCTATTACCAATTAATAACACCTATGAATCCCGTGTTCATTAGGGCTACCACGCTCGTGGGTCCCTTTTTACCTCGGGTAAGTAGGGTGATACGATCACAAGCTAAAATTGGATTGGACTCAACGAGATAAGCGTGATCTTGGGACTAGGAGATGGATTTAGTTGAAATCCGTCAACCAAGAGTTCTAAGTGGAGAATTAGTCAAGTATTGACTTACCATTTTTAGATAAAGGTAGCATGCGATGACTATTTTTGTCTAAATATGGGTCTTGGAATCACTTATATAATTTCGTGAGGGGTCATTATATGAGTGACTTGTTTAAAATTGTTTTTACAAGTAAAATATATATAAGCAATGAATGTTTATTTTCCGTTGATATTTATTTTTATTCGCGCAATGACAATTATTTTTCTTTTATGAACTTATAAATCCGTTCAATCGTGGAAAAGGTTTCCATTATTTTATACGGTAGTATATTGATTGCGATCTTCGTTTAAACCACCATAGCTAAAGACAAAATGAATTTTATCTTTTGATCCTCATTTTCACCGTTGCAAATGTCTCTTATGAAGAGTAAATGAATAAGTGACACTTAGTCAAAAGCGTTTTTGAATATTTTGTGACGCCTTCTTATAACAATGGTACATCAAATTTTTGCTCCAAAGAAAATATTTGTATTTTGGTATGTCGTCATAATGCTCCTTATCGAGGCTTACCTCAAAAGAGACCAAATCAGTTGGGATGACTAGGTTAATCGATTTATTTGAAATCGTGAACAACCAAATACCGTAGTCACTTCATGAAAAGTTTATCCTTTTGAAGGTAAAACCATGAATGAAATGAAGCATAGTCTTCACAATAATTCCAATATACTTGTCTAAGTAGAGATTCATGAAAGTGAGTGGGAGCACTAAGAATGATGTTTATATTCTTAATTGTTAAGACGAGGTTCAAGAGTAGGTTGACTCGACTTTGACACAAGGCAAGGGAAAAAGGCAAGACTATTTTGAATAGTAAAGTCAAAACCCAAGCAAGGTGTCGAACCCAACTTTTGACGATTCTATTTTACAGTGTAGGACAAAAGAAAAGAATCTGCCCCAAGTTTTCTAAAGAGTTAGAAATTGGGTGTACTATTTTCACCCATAATATCTATATGATCGACATTTATTTTGCTAAAATGCAAGTTTTGGGTATCAGATACCCATTATGGTTTTCATCAATGTATTCAATGCATATAATAATGATTCGTGCGACGACTAACCATGATTAAATGTCG
>JAIUZE010046118.1:0-39810 GCA_022085475.1 Heliosperma pusillum | reverse complement strand
TATGGGAGTATCCTCACTAGATGTAGGCTTGATAGATAATTTACTAGCATAGGTTGATGACACAAAAGACATAGAAGCACCGGTATCAAATAAAATAAGACACGGTTGCTCTAAGATGAGAACATACCCGTAATAATCTCGGGATGAACGTCGGCTTCAGCACGACTCAGGACAAAGATTGAACCCTTAGGTTTAGGAGGAGGAGGGGGCAACTTCCGATCGGGGCAATCCTCGTAACGATAACCACCCTTTTGACAAAAGAAGCAAAGATAGGGTCGATTGGCACACGGCACACCAGGATGGTATGAAAGTCTACACCGGTTGCAAAAACGACCTTGAGGTTGAGCTTGAGGAGCATAGGGCCTATGAGCCACATTTGAAGTAGCTCTAGGAATAAAAGGAGAAGGATTTCTTGCATAAGCATTGGAAGGAGGATTGAATCTCCTCTTGCTAGCATAGGAATTGGAGGAAGACGGAATAAACGGCCTCTTCCCAAAAGCAATCGGCCTAGGAGCATAAGAAGGAGATGGATTATTCATTAAAGCTTCATCTCTAATAGCCTTCATTGAATTTTCAGCCCACAAGGCATCATCATAAAGATCTCCAAAGGAGGTGGTATTCCTCCTCACTTTACTTTGCAGAACGACACTCAATTTGTTACGATAATAGAATGCTCGGTCTTCATCATCTCGAATAAGCCTCGGCGCAAAATGAGCGAGCTTATTAAACTCCGTAGTAAACTCTTGAGCTGATAGGTTGCCTTGTTTAAAGTCAATGAACTCCTTGAGCCTTTGTTGTTTAAGCTCTTTAGGATAGAACCTACCCTCCACAAGAGCTTTGAAGCAAGCCAAGTGAAAGTCCTCTTCAAGAATGGCAGTGGCACTTGTGATAGCCCACCAGTTGTCGGCTTCTCTTACCAAGAAGTGCTTTACGATCCTAACCTTGTCCTCTTTTCGGACTTCGTATAGATCGAACTGCTTCTCCATCTCGCGGAACCAATCGGATAACTCCGTAGGATCCGGCTCTCCACCATATGGTTCAATCTTACTCCTTGAAATTTGTCCCGCCACCCATGCATAGCCACCTTGATGGTTGTCCTCCCTTCTAGGGGGAACTTGGTTGGCATTAGCTAGAGCGGCATCTTGCTGATTTTTCAGCACTTGAACAAGAGCTTCCATCATAACATTTTCAGCTAATCGTGGTCTAACCATCTTCATAAGAAACAAAAACAAATTAAGTTACTCCTATCAATTAGCATAAACAAATAGACTACCAAGCAAAGTCCTTAACTTCTACCCAACCTCTCATTTATTATTTCAAGGTCAAGTAGTTTAAGTTAGGGTTCACGTGTGTGCGTCGGGAGCGATAAAAAGCTCTGATACCAACTGTGACAACCCTCGCGAATGCGGAATTATAAAACATACAAGCATGTGAATTATATAGCGGAAATAGGTAGTTTTAAAAACTTTTATACATGCAAGTTAAATAAAACGAGGAGTGTCAAAATATTACAAACTAAATGCGGAAATACAACAAAGAGACGAGGTCTCTTAAAATGTTAGCAAAGAACAAGTGTTTATCAAAACTAGCTAATATCATCTAGAGGTGAAAACTTCCAGGGACAACGCCCGCTAGCTCACACCCGAACCCAAAATAGTCAAGCAAAAAGCCATCCATGCACGCAACCTGTTCATTCATGAAAAACATGAACGCCACAGTCAGTGGGGAGTAACTCCGGGTTCTCCCAGCCATATCACATTAAACGTACATATAAGGAAATACAAAAGTAAAATCATGCATATATATACATGTGAGATACGATAAGATTAGATAGGCAATCATATATATAATGATAAAATCATATGGAATACAAATCCGAATCCATCATGTTATTCAAAGACTCAGGAAAGACACTCTTATGCAACCGAATACGCTCACTAGGGCTTGCATCTCACCGTTAGCGATATAAGATTGATAAGATTGAGACTCGACAAACAAACCATGCCAAGTCATGCGATGGTCACAATAAATCCAACATATTATCATCCATTCACGAACCAATACATTGACGATGCCAAGTCATGCAATGACCATGAATACAATCATGAAATCACGCATTCAAAGACAACGACACAAAGACGACATCTCTCACGGTAAATGAAACGCAATAGCATCGTGTACATGGCAAGTATGATTAAAAGGCATCCACGAGATCACATTTCTCTGAACTCATACGCGATGCTTACATTTCGTGTATGTAGACTAATTTCCTATTGGTAGGACGACGATATAAATACCCGGTCCTAGTCTAAATCTGGCCAGAATCCCGAAATCACATTTTCCGGTTCGACATGCGATCACGTTTCGCACCCAAGACTCGGTCTTACAAAGAAAACGCCGAGTACCCACATTCTCGGTAGATCAATTCACGAAAGAGGCGGAAAACGAGCTCAAGCCTCATAACATGCGGTACGCTACATGCAAATAACACCACCTCGCAAGTACACAACATTTGACGGCCGGGTCGAACAACGCATAGCGTTCAACTCCCAACAACGTTGTCTATGCCCACTAACACATGCATTTAAGCAGTAGGATACCTCTCAGTTCCGACATTCCAGCCTTACGAACGGAAAGGTAGCCAAGGTAATGAGAGTACAAGCACAACAAAACCGTGCTCAAACGTATCATTTGTAAAAACCGACTCAAAGTGGGACATAGCAAAAACCGTCACAAAACATGTGATCAAGCGAATGAATATATATATCCAAACATGATATTATAAGTCACTACGTAAAATTATACGATAAACGATCATGCGAACTATTATAAATTACGAGTTTTAGAAATTATAGGAAAACATTACAGCCGTGTTCCAGGCCGGTCAGGAGGGAGGCGGCCGGTGGGCCGGCTCAGAACACAGGCAAAAACCAAAAATCATAGAAAACAGAGAAATGTAGTCTAGGCCGGTCAAGGGACCGGCGGCCGGTGGACCGGCGGCCGGTGGCCGGCACAGAGCACATCTATACAAAAATTCCAATTTCTTAAGGTTGTTACTGATGTGTTCCCAGCCGATGGGCAGACCGGCGGTCGGTCGACCAGCAGGGAACACCCCTTCACCCGTGAGCTTTCTTCACTTAACCAATTCATTTCAATTCTCAAATATACTTCTAATAATCATCAACAATCAATATACATCATCAATATTCATCATATAACAACATTCATTACTCATAACATGATTTCTAAGCTTCTAATCGTATTCTAAATACGATTTCTAGCATATAAAGCATGTAAAACACGTAAATGATACCGAGTAACCCTTCACCGTTACCTTTAAGCGTCTTCACTACCCGTCAAGCTCCTCTTCAATAAGGTAATAGTCTTTGTCGGGATCTTGGAGGTCACCACCTACAAATAGATCATAAAAGATGAATGAAATTCATCTTGAGAGAGACGGGATATTTGAAAAGCGAGAAAGACGATGATTTTAACATCAATACGGATAGAGGAAGGTAAGGGGAGAAGAATGAGACGAACTTACGTGAATTCTAGCAAGTAACGAATGAGCTAGGATGATTTAAAGATCGAAAAAGCTATGGAGGCAAGGGTTTGAGTTTTCTTAAAGAGGAAGAAATGTGTGTTTGTGTTTGAGTAAGGAATAGGTTAAGGGAGTTAGAGTATGAGTAAGGAAAAAGTCAAGGAAAGTCAAACTCGCCTTAAGACGGGATTCTCATGGAATCTCGCGGAAATTCTAAATACGAACTCGGAAATTCTAAATTCGACTCGAAACATAAATTCTAAATTACAACTTAAAATTACCGAAAGGTATTCGTAAAATATTTTCATTATAAAAATAGGGTACATTTCCGGGTGTTACACTCCTCCCATTCCTATCGTCTTGCCCACCATTATCACTAGTGGACCTTTTGAAGGAAAATCCAAAATTTCCGAGGCTTTTCGATCTTTATCTCTTAAAGAAGCAAAGAAAGATGAGGAATCTAGTGGGAGCTCTAGCAAGGATGTGCTTGTTACTAAGAGGAAAGAGTTTAAGAGAAGGAGTAGTAAGAGTAAGAGCCCAAAACCCAGATCTGGAAAGGGAGTGACTAGTGGGACTAGCACATCCAAAACCATGAAGGGTGCCCAAATTGATCATGAATGTCATTATTGTAATGAATTCGGTTATTGGAAGCGAAAATGCCCAAGATACTTGGGAGATATTGAAGCTGGACTGGTTACTTCAGTAGGTAATATCTCTTTCGAGATCTATGTTGTTGATATAAATTATACATCCACCTCAACTTGGGTATTGGATACCGGTTGTGCTTCTCACCTTTGTAATCATGTACAGGGTTTAAGGGATGTGGAGGAACTAAGCAAGAGTGACGTGGATCTCAGATTGGGAAATGGAGCTAAGGTAGCCGCCATCTCCAAAGAGACCTATGTGCTTGTTTTAGCAAATGGCTTTGAGTTGCATCTTAATAATTGTTATTATGTACCGTCGTTGTCAAAGAACATTGTTTCCGTTTCCGTACTAGAAGTTGAAGGATTTTCTTTTATGATAAAAAAACAATCGTTGTAATTTGTTCAAAGGAGACTTGGCCTTGTGTCAAGCCATTGCCATTAATGGCATTTATGTTCTTAACACAACCAACTCCACCAATATCTACAACATTGAAAATAAAATACTCAAAACAAGTGATCCAAATGAATCGTACATTTGGCATTGTCGGTTAGGTCACATAAATGAGAAGCGCATAAAGAGACTAGTAGCGACTGGAATCATTAAACCATTTGATTTCGAATCATATGGAGTATGTGAATCTTGCCTCTTAGGAAAAATGACTCGTGCTCCTTTTCTAGGAAAGGGAGTACGTGCAAGTGATGTGTTGAGCCTCATACATACCGATGTATATGGACCAATGAGTATCACTGCGAGAGGAAATTATGAGTACTTCATCAGTTTTACCGACGACTTAAGTAGATATGGGTATATCTATTTAATGAAGTATAAAATTGAGGCTTTTGAGAAATTCATGGGATTTCAAAATGAAGTAGAGAACCAATTGAACAAAGGATAAAAGCATTACGATCCGATCGTGGTGGCGAGTATCTTAGCAATAAATTTAACACTCACTTGAAGGATTGTGGTATCGTATCACAATTAACTCCACCTGGAACCCCTCAACTCAATGGTGTTTCAGAAAGGAGGAATCAAACCCTATTAGATATGGTACGATCTATGATGAGTCAAACAAGTTTACCAAACTCATTTTGGGGATTTGCGATTGAAATGGCAATTAGATCATTAAACCAAAGCCCAACAAAAGACGCTGATAAGAATGCATACGAGTTATGGAAGGGAAAGGTTCCTAATTTGTCATACATGAAAATATGGGGTTGCGAAGCTTTTGTCAAGAACAAGTCGACTGATAACGTAGCTCCCAAATCTGAAAAATGTGTCTTTGTAGGTTAACCAAAAACAACACGTCGATACTACATCTACAACTCACAAGAGGATAAAGTGTTTATGGCTCGTGAGGCTGTCTTCTTAGAAAGAGAGTTTATTTATAAGAGACAGAGTGGGAGAAAATTTGAACTTAATGAGATGCTTGATGGAGATGAAGCAATGAATCAAGTTTAAGAGCCACAAACAGAAATAGAGGCACATGAAAAAGTTCCATCGTCGTCCAATTCTGAAGTTGTACAAAGGAGAACGTCAGGAAGAGTAAGTCGCCAACCTGATAGATACATAGGTATCATCAAAAGGAGGGACGGTGAACTTGACATATTACTTTTAGAAAGTAATGAACCTCCAACCTACAAGGCGGCTATGGTTAGTCCAATTTCAATGTTATGGCTAGAGGCCATGAAATCCGAAATAGACTCTATGCATCAAAATAATGTATGGGACTTGATTGATTTATCTACAGGAGTTCGACCCCTTCAGTGTTAATGGATCTTTAAAGTAAAGAATGGATTAGAAGGACATGATGATGTCTACAAGGCACGATTAGTGGCAAAAGGATTCACGCAAAACCATGGTCTTCATTATGATGAGACATTTGCTCCAGTGGCCATGCTAAGGTCAATTCGGATAATGCTAGCGATTGCCGCATTTTATAATTATGAAATATGGCAAATGGATGTCAAAACCGCCTTCCTAAATGGGTATTTAGAGGAGGATGTGTACATGACACAACCTGAGGGTTTTGAATATCCTAATAATCCTAACATGGTGTGCAAGCTTAAGAGATCCATCTATGGTCTTAAGCAATCATCAAGAAGTTGGAATCCTCATTTTAATCCAAAAGAGGTTTCATTCCTATGGGTAGTGGAGTGGTTTTGAGCAAGTCACAATCAGCCACCGAACCCGAGGATTTTGAACGCATGAAATTGATCCCGTATGCTTCCGCCGTTGGATTTGACATGTATGCCATGATGTGTACACGTCTAGATGTCTCGTATGCTTTGAGCATGACAAGTAGATATCAAGCTAACCCAGGTGAGGAACATTGGAAAGTCGTCAATAACATCCTTAAGTACTTAAGAAGGACTAAGGATTTATTATTGGTGTTTGGAGAGGACTCAGAATTCAGTGTAAACGGTTACACCGATTCGAGCTTCCAAACTGATAGAGATGATATGAAGTTACATGTTGTCTTTGTTTTCATGATCAATGGAGGGGTTATAAGCTGGAAAAGCTTAAAAGAATCAACCATTGCGGATTCTACAACGGAGGCTGAGTACATTGCAGCATCTGAAGCTGCAAAGGAAGCTGTGTGGATAAGGCAGTTCTTAGAGGGACTAAAGGTAGTTCCTGCTGCCAAGGATCCCATCACAATCTATTGTGACAACAATGGGGCCGTCTTTCAAGCAAAGGAGCCCAAGTCTAGCAAAAAATCTAGACATGTACTCAGAAAGTTTCATGTCATTAGAGATTACATTGAAACAAAGGAAGTAGCGATTTGAAAGGTTGGGACAGATGATAACATTGCGAATCCTCTAACCAAGCCTTTATCGCAGGCTAAGCACTACCAACATGTAGTATCCATGGGTCTTAAGCGTATGCCTAACATGTATTAGATTATAAGATATGTAATAATGACTCTGTTTTGATTATTCATATATGATAATCGCATTTATCGTTTATAGTTTTATTCTAAACTTTCATTTACTTTGTTAAATCCAAATAGGTTGTATGGACGACTTTGAACCCTATTAAAGTGAACTGGATTGACATAGTTTTAGCCCCTAGTCACTTAGTTGAGGTGACGTCTCAAAATGACTGGAGTGTGATGCAATTGATTGCAAGTTCAAGTGCCATAGAGTCATATAAGATGACTAGTTGATCACATAGACAGACTGTAAGAGACACTCTATCGGGCAGTGACCACTTATAGAGTTTTGGCAATTCATAAAGCCTGGTCGTGGCGAGAGCTACTATAGTATTCTTTTTTAGTCAATTCTTTAGACTAGATACTGTTCGCCCAAGTTGGCATAGTTTCCGATTGACTTTGATTTTAGCCCCAAGCCATTCTCTAAAAGGGGGTGAATAGGCAATTATTGGGTCATGAAGGACTGTGAGTGAACGAAGGGAATAGTGCGATAGGAATTGTCCAACCCTTTGTCAGGTTATCCAATATCTCAAGGCCACTCGAGGGGTAGTAACCTGGAAATGCGTGGCCATACTCGGAAGGTATCTACTGTACAAAATTCTGGTCAGACAGTTACTCTCCAGATCAAGGAAACCACTCTAGATATGATCACATGCAAGTACGACCTGCAAGACACCTTGCATTGAGTGGAAGATTAAAATAGGACAAGAGAATTGGTGACGAACACTTGTTGCAAACAAGTGGGAGATTGTTGGAGTGAGTGTCCTCAACAATAGTGCGATCACTTAATTAAATCTCATTATCTAGAATACAAAGAGATGATTAATATTCTAGTCAACTTGTCCACATTAATCGGTAATGATCGGCTTGCTAGAGTTTGACATTACTGTCGTATGACGATGGTGATCAGTTGATCCCTTGAGGTCACACCGAAAGGACAATTCTGAAATCATAAAGTAAATTAATTAGATATTGATATAGATTAATTGACCCCTTGGATTGAAGAAGTTCAATATATATATGAGAATTATCATATTATTATATGATTAAGTGAAACGCATTTTGGTAATTAAATGTTATATTACCAAAGTTGTAAGATGTTTATGAAACATTAGAGATAAGACTAATTGGTTAATATAATTACAATAAGTTGTAAAGTATATGTGATATATACCATTTTACTACATGTATTTATAGATCATCACTTAAAATGTTAAGTATGATTTATTTGGTGAAAGATTATATTTAAAAGTTAAATATGATTTTATAAAATTCTTATACATGCTAATTATCACATGTCTCACATATGACAATTGACAAAATAAAATGGATCCCATATTAGCCAAAGGAGCCGTCTTTGGGTAGTTGTAGGATAGCATGAGCATGACTTCTTGTCACACCTAGCATTGTGTGATAAGAAGGCGATTCTGGATAGTCTAGGTGCATCCAAAGGAGGGTCTCTACACTTGGGACTTAGGAAGTTCATCCCTTGACATATAAGTTCAAGAAGAAGGTAAAGGAAGGAGTCCTTTTCTTGTGCCCATATCCGACACAAAACCAATGTGAGGAAGCCATTCTCCTCTTAATTTTGTCTTCATTTTATAATGAATATAACTAGATCTTGAAACTAATTAAAGAGTTAATTAGTGTGACTTAAGAAATGTCTTAAGTATAGGTATATGAACCTAACAATTTCTTCATCTCTCAACGAAACTTCACGATTTTTACATAATTATTCTCCTCTCATTCTCCTCTTCCTTTTCTTTCTATAAAATATCATCTTTCTTTTAACTTTTTATAAAACCCATTTTTCTACATCTAATCTTTAGATGGACATAACTTCTTCGTTTCTTAATGGAATTCAATTCCGTTTAATGTTTCAAAATCCTCTCACCATCCTCCTTCTTTCTAGCTAATAAAAGATTGAAAATTTCAAATTTATTTTAAGACCAAATAATTTCAAGAAATTTGGTTTGCGTTTCTTAGCATGTTAATGGTGGAATTTTGAAAAATTGGGTCAAGGAAATCCGTTGGTATCGTTCGCTTTATTGAGGATAGCTTATTTGAAGTGCTAATAAGGTAACATTAACGGGTTACTCGATATCACATTTTTATGTGTTTTCTATGTGTTTGAGGTTAGTAATTTTGATAAAGATGAGGTTTTTGTTATCTAATGGTATGAAGTCATGTTCTTACATGTTGAATTGTTGAGTTATGAATCACTTGTCTTGATATGCTGGGAATTAGTGGTTTGTATGCTCACTTCCCTTCTTCTTTTATAAATGTGTTTCAATGTCATTAATGAGAGATTAATTACCCTTGGTTTGTTAATTGAGTGATTTGTTGCTCATATATTTTGTGGAATAATGATTAGTGATGGATCGTTGTTGGTAATGCACATGAGTTTGAGTTCATATAAAGTGATTAAATATGTTATTAAGTGATTTATTAAGGGGATTTGCTAATGTTGTCATTTATTCATGCTTATGCTCATTCCATGTTTTTTATATCACAAGTATGTTAGTATTATTCCCATTGATGAAGTTCCATATTCGTTTAGTGATATTAAGCTCAACTTTGAAGTTGAAGTAATTTGGGTAAAGTTACGGTTTTGTGTTGTTTGTAATTCATGGAATCAACCGTTGTAAGAGAGCGTCTATAGTTATAAATAAGGCTTGGGAATTATTCTTTGGTATTTAAATGTTCATTTAAGGCGCTAGAATAGGTATTAAGATGTTTAAACAAGTTTCATGAAAGTTCGAGTGAAAATTGAAATGAGAAAAACAAGTTTGGAATTTGCCTACATGAAGGGTCAACTTTAAACGCTCATATCTCAAGTTATAGAAATTATATTGATGTATTAATTCTAGAAGTTAGATTGTATTCTTGCATTTTTAACGGTAGGTCACACGCCAAAAATTACCAAGAAATAAGTGAGATATGACCATTTTACAAAAACTGGTAGCACAATGTGCCTAGTTGTGCGCACCGTGCGCAACTCTTCCTGTGAAGGCTACACAATGCGCTTCTCACAGTGCTTTCCTCAAAGTTACCATGTGTAACACCTCAATAGAGGCATAGACCGTGCGGTTCTCACCATGCTTATCCCAACTTGCCAGTGCTTTCCTCCAGAGTTGAGCGTAGTTGGTCCGTTACCTCTTTTCTTACATTGTCTTATTGCATGTGCTCTATATCTTTGATCAAATGCTTGTGGGGGATATGCTAACACTTATTTATTATTGGAATAAATTCCTTAGACCCCATTTACATGTTTAATGACGGTTCATGGATGATTTCTTATGCAGATTGGTCTTACCCTTGCTTTAGATGGTTCCAAACATGTTGTTTTGGATAGGCTTTATGTTTCTTGTAACCTATGCTTCTTAAAATTTATCTAATGCTTACGTATCATGTATTGACGCTTGTTTATCATTGTTACATCTACCTCATGTCATATTCGCATGTTAAATGACGGTTTTCGATGTTTAACTTATTTAAGTCATTTCTGCATTCAGTAGTCGTTGAGTTATGGTTGTTGGATAATATTGGATTCCCATTTTTCGTTTGTACCCTTATACTTGTTAGACCTTGTTTTGGAGCGATAGAGGTACATTCAATTATTTGTTAGTGAGGATGTGACGACGTTGTCGGGAGGCGAACCCGGTCGTCAAATGTTCTATTCTTGCGAGGTGGTGTGTTTTCATGTAGCGTACTTTCTTGACCTTTGCTTGATTCTCATCTCCGTTGTCCACCCTGCCGGAGTATGATCGAGCAGTTTGATAAACTAAAATACGGTGTCGTTAATTCCGCAAATTAGCTCAATCAAATAACAATTTATAAAACCAAATCTAGACTCAAACCAACCTAAATAAAAGGGTAGTAAGGGAAAGAAAAGGGTCGAACCCAAGGGAAAGCGGTATTAGCTAAAATAATCTAATCTAGACTCTTGCAAAATATCAATTGACAAAATTAATTACTCTAACCACAAATTAAGACACTAATTACTAATTAAGATACTAATCAAAACAAAGACTTAAATTAATTACAAACTATGATATTCGCAATGGAAAACATGTAGATAACAAATAGGGAGAGAGTTTTTCATGAGAAAATGATTATCAAGTCTAAAATTACCAATAACAACTAAATACTCAAAGATTTAAATAAGGAGAAGTAACCTAGTGCAATTATCCCAAGTTCCCCCACAATTAACATAATAAAGACCCTTCTTTCCTTCCTTTCTCTAATTATCTATTACAAACTTCTAAGAACTAGCCACCATGAATTAAACCATCCATAAATCACTCAATACAACAAAACCCATACTTATTAAAACATAAGCATAAATAAAGATGCAAGCTTTAAGCACAAAACCATAGAAACATGCTAGAATCATGTAATAAAACATTAAACCATGTCCTAAATACACAATAACCCAAATTCCACTCAAAAGATTCCAACTTTTAAACCAAAGTTACAATCTTTCAAAGTTGCTTCAACAAATACCAAGACAAATCAACCAAATTCATCAAGACAAAAGCAATTTAATCAAACAAACAATTACTAAGATGGTTAGTCTTAACAACAATTCATTCAACAATGAAATTCAAACATAGGAAAATGGAATTAAATAGATAAGGGAGGATTAAAAAGGTCTTACAATGCTAAAATGGAAGAACTTGTTCAAATTACACTAAGCAAAGAAAGATTAGCTACCCATAGTCTTCATATTACAACCAATTTCTAAGTAAAAACCCATTACAAGAGCCAAAGTTGAAGAACAAAAGTAGAGAATTCTAAGGAAAATATAATGTTGAATGTTGAATGCTTGCCTCCTCTCTCTCTCTCTTCAGATTTCTTCTTATATACCCTTGGTCCGCAAACCTAGGGGCCTTGAAAGGTGGGCTTTCAAAAGACAAGACGAGAAAATGAAGAAATCCCATGCTGAGAAATGACGCAGGCTGCGTCCTACGACGCAGGCTGCGTCGTGCTGACGCAGGCTGCGTCGTGCTGACGCAGGCTGCGTCGAGCACTACCCAATTTTCCTTGCTTTTTCCTTCTTGACTTTCGTTGACCCATGGATATTTGGCCCCGCCTTGACTTCCATTGACCCATTGGGCTTGGTCTTCATACCTTGGTGATTCATTGCTAGCCCACTCCAATTTCCGGGTTTTTTGGGTCTCGGGTTTTCGGGTTTGACTTTCATTGACTTTCGGGATTTGACTCTCAAAATTGACTTAAAATACTAATTACTAACATTCTTACAAAAACTAAAATTAACATAAAACAAAGCTAATGACCCGTAAAAAGTAAAACGAAAGACTCTAAAAATTACTACTAGACACGACAATATATGACGTTGTCAAACACCCCCACACTTGGACTTTTACTCGTCCCGAGTAAAACACGAGATTAGCACCAATGATACGAGCCCAACAAAGTATGTGTGGAGGTAATGACCTCTCTTCCCTCACTACGCCCTTCTTATACTCCCTCTTAAACAATCCACCCATGACAAAAACAAAATAAAAAGACTCAATTCTTGTGACACTCTTCTCTCACTCCCCCTCCTTATATCATCCCTCAAGACTAAAGACACGACATGCCACCTACTCCGACTCAAATCAACTCCTCCCTCCTTTAGCTCCCAATAAAGTAGTATGACCATCTTTGCCTTATCCCAAGGCATAGCGAGATGGTCTTTCTCAGCAACCTCCATACAACTCCACTCCTTATACCACCCCCTTATTACTCCACTAATGCAAATCATGGTTACTTGGTTGGCCCCAAACTTCACAATTTGCACAACCAAGCACCCATCAAAATAAATCCACCAATTTGAAACCAAGTTTTGTGACTCAAAAACAAAAATAAAAGGGGTCCTAAACTAGCCTCCTTCCAATTTCCTCCTTATCACTCCCTTCTTATTCCTCCAAAATCCTCATCATAGGAAGAATTATGCTCAAATTTTTTTCATTTTTTCATTTTTCCATTTTTTTTCTTGAAAATCCCTCATTTTGCCTAAGGTGCCCTTTCGGGTTTTCACCTTAGCTTTTCCTTTCCTCTCATTGGTGGCTCGCAACTCGATGCTTCATTTTGCCCGGAATGCCCTTTCGGGTTTTCATTCCGTCCTCGGCCACCTTCCCAAATCTTGCCTAGGTGCCCACCCTTGTGGGTTTTCACCTAGCCGGGATTTTCAATTTTTTTTCTTTTCTTTTTCTCTTTTTTTTTCTTTTTCTTTTTCTCAAAATGAAGACATATAAAAATAAAATGCATCAAAAACAAACTAACTATGTACAATCTACTCCCCCACACTTAGAATACACAATGTCCTCATTGTAGGAGAGAAGAAAAATGTTACCTCATCAATTGTCGAAGTGAGAAGAACCCGAGGCACCTCCTCGGTTTCTCCTCCTTTCCCTTGCTTCTCTAACCCTTCTTCTTCTTTTCATGCCTTCATTGAGGACCTCTTGAGTGTATGGATTCGGGTAGTCCGGGTTTTGTTGCATTGACATACCAAAAAGGGAGCTAGCCAAGCCATAGACGTCCTCTTGTGCCACCGCATCTTCATAGGAGTCTTGAAGATAGGTGTGGTGGCGCTCATTTTGAACGTTAAAGTGGCTCGTAGCTTGCTTCCTCCAAGCATTTTGGGTGGCTCACATTTCATTTTGTTCCCGCCACTTTTTATCTTGTTGCTCCCTCCAAAGGCGGGCCTCCTCTTGCCCGTCTAGCATCCTCCTCCATTCCTCACTTTGAGCCCTCTCGGCCTCCGCTCTCAATCTCTCCCTCTCCTCCACAACATTGTGCCAATCATCCAAAGTCTCAAGCCTACCTCCTTGTAGTTGTTGCCAAGTGTTTGAGGCATCCACCCTCCCACTAATGTGCGTCAAGACGTCATTGGTGCTAGCAAAATAGTTAGCCATTTGTTGTTGCCATGGCTCCACGGGTGTGCTAGAACGACCCTCCGCATCAAACATGGGGGTGTCGGTATCATGGTGGCTTTGGAATGGTGATTGGAAATGGAATGGTGGTGGTTGTTGTTGTTGTTGTTGTTCAAAATTTGTGGTTTGGGAAGGTCCTTGCTCAATTGCAAGGATCTCGATCTCCTCTCTCATTTGCTCACTTCCCTCACCACCCTCTCTCCTTACCCTCCTCACTACTTACCCCCAAACTTTCCTCCCTAGGACACTCAAAATCCGATGCCGCTGGTCCTCTAGGTAAAGGGTTGTTTTGAGGTCTAGGCAACTTCATGTAACTTAGCCCGTCACTTTCCAACCAAAACCCTTTCAAGGGTTGCTCTTTGCTAGTCTTGAACATGTGAACTTCTTCTAGCCCAAGACGGTTGTATCTCGTCAACCCCCTACAAATGTTCACCGCTTGATCATTACCAATGCCCCCCTCATAATGCCTTACCAAGAAAGAAATCACCCCCCACAATGGATGCTTGCCCTTGCCGATTTTTGCCTATGCTTGATGCAAGCCCTCAAAAACAAATCGGCCCAATCCGGGATCCCTACCCCCTCCGGAAGCATAGTCCACAAACATAGCCGGATATTCTCCGGTACTTTGGTGGGTTCTCCCGCGGAGCTGAAAATTGTGGTGAGGAATCTTGTGATTAGGCGGAGTACGGGGTGGGTGATGGCTGACATTTTGGCATCCTTAGACGGGCCGTGGTCATTGGCAATGTTATCCCACATCAAATGCATTTTGCCCTTGGGGCACCTAAGGTCTTCGGGTTGCTTGGTGATTTTCAGGATTTGACGGATTTCGGAAGTTGGGGCACAATGCCAAGTTTGGTTCAATCGGAATCGGTAGGCTTTCTCCTCGCCTTCGGTCACATCTAACTCCGACAAGGTTGCTAGAGACTTGTATGCGAAACTCCTATAGGTGTAATCCCAGGAGTTCGGCTCGAGATAAGCCTCTAGCCCTACTTTAGCTAGCATGTCCCTTGTCAAGTTGAACATGCCTAAGGCATGGAGGGTGTTTGGGCAAAAGAATTTGGTGGCTACAAGAGGGTGAGTGGTTATCTGATCCCAAATTTTCTTATTTTGAGCTGGCAACCTCTCATAGCCCATGAACACCGCTTCTACCTCGGTGTCGGGCTCACTCACCGCGACCCTCTTATTTTTCCCTTTGCCAAATAACTTGGAGATCATTGGTGCCATTTCTGCAAAAATTAACAAACAACACACTACAACAATAACAAGCAATCACTCGAAAGATGTTTTTCACTCAAGCAATTCAACAAACACTTGGTGTGCAACAATTTCTAGACCTCAAGAAGCTAGTGTTTGTTGAATTTCTTTACCTCACTCAGAAAACTTTGTCCAAACCTAACTACACAATCAAGCAAGAGCAAGGGGGAACTCAACCTAAGACTAATTCTAGCCTAAATCGAGCAAAAACTTGAAGAACGATGAAAAAGATGAATATGAAGTTATACCTTTCGCTTTTCCACAAGATGCACGCTCCTTGATGATTAGAATAGGTAGGAATTTGACAAACAACCTTAAAAACCCAACAAAAGTTCCTAAAAATCGAATTTGAGGAAAACAAAAGCTAGGTTTTCAAACCGGATTTTCGGAGATTGAGGGTGAGTGAGATTGATTTTGGGGTTATTGAATGTAGAATAATGATTAGGAAGAAGAATGGGATTGATTTTGATGAAAGTTGTGGAAGATTTGAGTGAGAAAGATGGAATTTTGAGGGATTGGGGTTGGGTTAGGGGTGCTTTTTCTTGAAACTGAAGAAGGAAGATGAAGTTTTGTTTTATGAAGAACACGGGAAAAGGTTAGAAAATAAACTGAAATCTGCTTTCGACGCAGGCTACGTCATACGACGCAGGCTGCGTAGAGCACTGCCGGTTGGTTCTAGCTTTTGCACTTAGCAAAATTTTTGCTAAGTGCTCCAAACACCTCCCTACTTGAAATTTCACTCCAATGGTCCATAATAACCTCCAATATCCAAATTCCATCGATTCCCGAACTTTTTATCCGTGGCACGCATCCCGAGGCGGCCAAAAACTCGCAAAACTTCACAAAACCGTTAGTAACTTCAAAAAAAATTTTGTTTGATGCAATGTCTAACTAACGTAAAACAACTCAAATGTTAAGATTTAACAAAGAAACTTCAAAGAAATATTCACAAGGATAGAATATGTACGTGGTTTGCCGTTTATTTAGAGTCGATGGCTCGACTTAGCTATTTCAAGCTTTTCAACTTTGATAAATGGGATCTTCAAGCAAGACCTCTTCTTCCCCCTCCCGGGCACATCCTTGGAAGTAGTGTTTGAGACGGTGGCCATTCACCTTGAGGAGCTTTCCATCCCCGGGCCCCTCCACTTCAATAGCTCCATGAGTAAACACTTTCTTGACGTTGTAAGGTCCAAACCATCTTGACCTCAACTTGCCCGGAAAGAGCATAAACCGGTTTTGGAACACAAGAACTTTATCACCTTCCTTGAAAACCCGACGGTTTATCATCCCATCATGTCATCTTCTTGTTTTCTCTTTGTAGATGGAAGAGTTCTCATAAGCATCTTGGCGAATTTCTTCAAGTTCTTGTAATTGAAGCTTTCGGTGCATACCGCTCTCATCTTGGTTTTAGTTGAAAGATTTGATAGCCCAATAGGCTTTGTACTCAACCTCCACGGGGAGGTGGCAAGCCTTGCCATAGATGAGACGGAATGGGGACATGCCAATGGGGGTTTTGAAAGCGGTCCTATATGCCCACAATGCATCAACTAGCCTCCTACTCCAATCCTTTCTATCCGGATTAACCGTCTTTTCAAGAATTCCCTTTATTTCACGGTTGGAGAGTTCAGCTTGCCCGTTTTTTTGTGGGTGATAGGCCGTGGAAATTTTATGATTCACCTCGTACCTCTTGAGAAGGCCGCCAATCACCTTGTTGCAAAAATGGGTCCCCCTATCACTATTGATAGCCCTTGGAAAGCCAAACCGGGAGAATATGTTCTCTTGAATGAAAATGGCTACTACCTTGGCATCATCGGTGCGGGTAGGAATTGCTTCAACCCATTTTGACACATAATCCACCGCCAAAAGGATGTACAAATAACCACCGGAATTTGGAAAAGGGCCCATAAAATAAATTCCCCACACGTCAAAGATCTCACAATATAGAAGAGGTTGTTGTGGCATCTCATTTTTATTTGTCAAATTCCCCACCCTTTGACATCGGTCACAAGTTTTTACAAATTTGTGGGCATCTTTGAAAAGGCTTGGCCAAAAGAAACCGCATTCAAGCACTTTTCTAGCGGTTCTTTGTGGCCCAAAATGCCCTCCACAAGCATAGTCATGACAATGATGTAAGATGGAAGGAATCTCACTCTCGGGCACACATCTTCTCACAAGTTGATCTTGGCAAAATTTCCACAAGTAAGGATCATCCCATGTATAGTACTTGGCATCGGATTTTACTTTGCTCTTTTGATGAGAAGAGAAATGGCTTGGAAGCTGCTTTGTCACCAAATAGTTGACCATGGTAGCATACCATGGCTCTTCAACTTGTATAGCATAAAGTGACTCATGAGGGAGACCTCCTTCAACCTCCTCAAGAGGGCATGATGGTCTTCCTTCATGGTTTAGCCGGCTCAAATGATCCGCCACCACATTCTTCACCCCTTTCTTGTCTTTTATTTCCACATCAAACTCACTTAGGAGAAGAATCCATCTCAACAACCTTGGCTTTGCATCCTTCTTTGCCACAAGGTATCTAATGGCGGCATGATCGGTGTAGATGATCACCTTTGTGCCCAAGAGATAAGATCGGAATTTTTCTAGAGCATAAATCACACCAAGGAATTCCTTCTCCGTCGTGGAATAGTTCTTTTGAGCATCATTCAAGAGGGTAGAAGCATATTGGATCACATGGGGTCCCTTGTCACTCTTTTGACCCAAAACCACTCCCAATGCATAGTCACTTGCATCGGTCATGATTTCAAATGGAAGATCCCATCGTGGTGCTTGAATAATTGGTGCGGTGACCAATCTCTCCTTCAAGTCATTGAATGCTTTCCTACATTTGTCATCAAAAACAAATTCCGCTTCTTTGTGCAAAAGCTTGCATAAAGGGTTAGCAATCTTGGAAAAATCCTTAATAAATCTCCGGTAGAAACCGGCATGTCCGAGAAAAGACCTAATGTCTCGGGTGTTAGAGGGATAAGGTAAAGTTTTTATGATGTCAACCTTAGCCTTATCCACCTCAACCCCCCTTTCCGACACTACATGTCCTAAAACGATGCCATTAGTCACCATGAAATGACATTTTTCGGAGTTTAAAATGAGATGAGACTCTTGGCATCGCTCTAAGACAAGAGCAAGGTGTTTTAGACATGCATCATAGGAGTCCCCATGGACGGTGAAATCGTCCATGAATACTTCTATGATCCTTTCTACATAGTCGGAGAAAATACTCAACATGCACCGTTGAAAAGTTCCCGGTGCATTACACAAACCAAAGGGCATACGACGATAAGCAAATGTACCAAATGGGCATGTGAATGTGGTCTTGACTTGGTCCTCGGGTGCGATTGGGATTTGAAAATACCCCGAGTACCCGTCAAGGAAACAATAGAAAGCTTTTCCCGCTAGTCTTTCTAACATTTGATCAATAAATGGTAGCGGGAAATGATCTTTCAATGTTACCGCATTCAAGCGACGGTAGTCAATACACACCCTCCAACCGGTTTGCGGTCGGGTGGAGACTAAGTCTCCTTGTGAACTCTTGACTACCGTCACTCCCCCCTTTTTGGGTACGACTTGAGTTGGGCTAACCCAACGAGAGTCGGAAATAGGGAAAATGATACCCATTTGCAATAGCTTAATTACCTCTTCTTGCACTACCTCCGCCATGGGTGGATTGAGCCTCCTTTGGGGTTGTCGGACCGGTTTGGCATCCACTTCAAGCCGTATCTTGTGCATGCAAGTCACCGGGCTTATCCCTTTTAGGTCCGCTATGCTCCACCCAAATGTTTCCTTATGCTTTTCAAGTAGTGTTACCAATTTGTCTTCTTGGTCCTCGGTGAGTGTGCTTGAAAAGATAAGTGGTAGCGTGTTCTTGTCCCCTAGAAAGATGTACTTCAAATGGCTTGGGAGGGTCTTCAACTCGACCTTAGGAGGTTGGATAATGGAAGGGAGGGGCTTGTGGAGTGGAATACTTAAGGCAAACAACTCGGACAATCTTGCCAGTGCAGGACGCAGGCTGCGTCGTACGACGCAGGCTGCGTCCTGTGACGCAGGCTGCGTTGTGCACGGGTTTGCCCTGTTTTCAGCATCTCTATGACGTTGAGCTCCTCATATGTTTCTATTGGCTCTTCCCTTTCCAAGTCTCCAAGACATTCCTGCACATCAACGGCCAACAACAAACGCAAACCTTCCTCTTCCATGGGGTTAGTTAAAGCTACCTCGAGTGGGTCTCTATCACAAAGTTTATACATTTGATTCACTAATGGCTCAAAGATATCCAAGAAGAAACAAGATTGATGGTCACTCGGGTGCCTCATGGAGTCATATATATTGTAAGTTAATCTTTTCCCTTCAAACTCCATAGTCAAGCACCCGTTTGAAACATCGATCTTGGTATTTGAAGTTTTCATAAACGGCCTACCAAGAAGGAGAGGGGTGGCACTAGAGCTAGATTCCATATCTAAGACGTAGAAATCCGCCGGAAAGACAAGATTATCGACTTCCACTAGTACATCCTCTACCATGCCCTTGGGGTAAACACTAGACCTATCGGCAAGTTGAATGACTACCCCGGTCTTAGACAAAGGTCCTAAACCTAGGGTCTCATAAATAGATAGAGGCATGACATTTATAGAAGCCCCAAGGTCTAGCATGGCACGTTTAAAACTCTTTCCCCCAATAGTGCAAGGGATGGTGAACATGCCCGGGTCTCCACATTTCTTGGGTAAATTTTGTTTGAAAATGGCCGACACATGTTCACTCACCCTAACCTTATGGGTTCCCTTCTTAGGATTTCTCCTAGGTGTACAAAGTTCTTTCAAGAACTTTGCATACCTAGGGACACTATTCAACAAGTTAAGAAGAGGAATGTTTACCTCACATTTTCGGAAGGTCTCATATAAGTCATTCTCCTTGGCATATTTCCTTGTGCTTATCAAAGCACTAGGAAATGGGACTTCCGATATGTACTCTTCCACTTCCTCATCTTCAATAGTGTCCTTGCCCTTCCTTGAAATGTCTCCTTTGGGGTCCTTGCTTGTGGATGCCCCTTTCTCATTCTTCGATATCTCTTCTTGACCAACCACCAATTCTCCTTGGTCTTCAACCTCAATGGTTTCCATCTCAATATTCTTCATCTTTTCCTTTCCTTTGCCAAGGGGGTTTACTTCCAACTCTTTGCCTCCCCTCAATGTCATGGCACTAGCATTTTCCCTTGGTGGGGGAATGGTTTGAGATGGGAATCTTGTAGAGCTTGAGGCTTGGGATTTTGACAAATTTGAGGCCATTTGGGATAGTTGGGTTTCCAAGTTGTTCACCCTAAGGTTGTTAGCCTCCCTATCCTTCCTTGCTTCCTCTCTATCCCTCCTTGCCTCCTCCCTATCTTTCTCTTGATTGACAAGGAGTGTTTGCAAGATGTCACTCAAGTTCCCTTGAGAAGAAGAATTCCCTTGGTTTGGACTTTGGTTTGGTTGTCTTTTGGATTGAGAATTACTTGGAAAATTTGAGTTGTTGGGTCTTGGGTTGTTGAAATTTCTTTGAGGATTTTGGTTGAAATTAGAGTTTCGGTTTTGGGTTGGATTTTGGGCTCTCAAGTGATTAAATTGACCATTTTCAAAACTCTTTGATTTGTCACCTCCCCACCCCAAAAGATCACGATTTCCCACTTGGTTATACATTCCTCCATCACTTGGGTTTCTAGCATTGTAATTTCCATACCCCATGACATTTACAGTCTTCATGGTGGCTCCTTGCTCAATCATGATGTAACATGTATTTGTAGCATGGTCACCTCCACAATAAGAACATTCAAGTGATTCGGGGTGTTGAGAAAATGAATTACCTTTGTTAACCACCAAGTTGGATACCAAGCTTTTAAGTTCACCCATCTCTTGCATGATTTTGTGATTTTGAGAGGCATGAGAATCTTCCATGGAAGATACATTTCTAGAGCTTCCTCCCCTTTCATTCTTCCTCCCGTAGCTTCTTGTATTCATAGCCAAATTCTCAATAATGTTGTTGGCCTCGGCCACATTAAGTGTATCAATGTCACCTCCGGTGGCGGCTATAATCATCCGTTGGTCGTTTTGGCATAATCCTTTATTGAAGGCCGTCAATAAATCGTCACCCGACATCCCATGATACGGGCACCTTGCCACGAGGCTTTTGAAGCGCTCCCAATAGTCATAGAGAGTTTCCCCCATGTCTTGCTCAATGGTAGTGATGAGCTTCTTTGAGTGGTTATGCCTTGAATCCGGGTAGTATTTCTCAAGAAATTTCTTCTTCAAACCCACCCAAGTATTGACGGAATGGGCCGGAAGACAAAATAACCATTCCTTAGCGGCATCTTGTAAAGAGAACGGAAATGCCCTAAGCTTAAATTGGTCTTCGGTCACTCCTTGGGGGATGGCCCCTTGGCATATCATGTGAAATTCGGCCAAGTGCCTATTGGGATCATTCCCCACCATTCCATGAAATCTAGGCAAGTTATGGACAAAGAACCCCTTGAGCTCGAAATTTACATCCCCCATGGGAGGGTATGCGATAGACAACGGTTGCTCTTCATAGTTTCTTGCCCGGATTTCACCAATAGTTCTATTATCTTCCATTTTGGGTGGGTAGATGATGTTCAAGGGTGGTGGTCTCCTAGGAGGTGACTCAAACACTTGTTCTTGTGGTTCTTGAAAAATATTGTTCCCAAACTCCTCTTCACTAGGCTCCCTCCCAAAGGGTCTCCTACAGAGGGGATTCGAAAACAACCAATTGGAAATGCTACTTGAGGACGGGTCAATGTCTTGGTCACCAAGTCCTTCTTGTGACCTAGGCATAAACTTTTAAAAACAACTCCACAACACAATTAGTAACTTCAACACCAAGTAACCTACAAACAATACAAAAAGAAATATTTGAAAAACAATCTAAACAAAGTATGACACTAACAACAGTTCAATTTGATATTTAGCTATATTGCCTTCCCCGGCAACAGCGCCAAATTTGATAAACTAAAATACGGTGTCGTTAATTCGGCAAATTAGCTAAATCAAATAACAATTTATAAAACCAAATCTAGACTCAAACCAACCTAAATAAAAGGGTAGTAAGGGTAAGAAAAAGGTCGAACCCAAGGGAAAGCGGTATTAGCTAAAATAATCTAATCTAGACTCTTGCAAAATATCAATTGACAAAATTAATTACTCTAACCACAAATTAAGACACTAATTACTAATTAAGATACTAATCAAAACAAAGACTTAAATTAATTACAAACTATGATATTCACAATGGAAAACATGTAGATAACAAATAGGGAGAGAGTTTTTCATGAGAAAATGATTATCAAGTCTAAAATTACCAATAACAACTAAATACTCAAAGATTTAAATAAGGAGATGTAACCTAGTGCAACTATCCCAAGTTCCCCCACAATTAACATAATAAAGACCCTTCTTTCCTTCCTTTCTCTAATTATCTATTACAAACTTCTAAGAACTAGCCACCATGAATTAAACCATCCATAAATGACTCAATACAACTAAACCCATACTTATTAAAACATAAGCATAAATAAAGATGCAAGCTTTAAGCACAAAACCATAGAAACATGCTAGAATCATGTAATAAAACATTAAACCATGTCCTAAATACACAATAACTCAAATTCCACTCAAAAGATTCCAACTTTTAAACCAAATTTACAATCTTTCAAAGTTGCTTTAACAAATACCAAGACAAATCAACCAAATTCATCAAGACAAAGCAATTTAATCAAACAAACAATTACTAAGATGGTTATTCTTAACAACAATTCATTCAACAATGAAATTCAAACATAGGAAAATGGAATTAAATAGATAAGGAAGGATTAAAAAGGTCTTACAATGCTAAAATGGAAGAACTTGTTCAAATTACACTAAGCAAAGAAAGATTAGCTACCCATAGTTTTCATATTACAACCAATTTCTAAGTAAAAACTCATTACTAGAGCCAAAGTTGAAGAACAAAAGTACAGAATTCTAAGGAAAATATAATGTTGAATGTTGAATGCTTGCCTCCTCTCTCTCTCTTCAGATTTCTTCTTATATACCCTTGGTCCGCAAACCTAGGGGCCTTGAAAGGTGGGCTTCCAAAAGACAAGACGAGAAAATGAAGAAATCCCGTGCTGAGAAATGACGCAGGCTGCGTCCTACGATGCAGGCTGCGTCTTACGACGCAGGCTGCGTCGTGATGACGCAGGTTGCGTCTTTCTGACGCAGGCTGCGTCGAGCACTGCCCAATTTTCCTTGCTTTTTCCTTCTTGACTTTCGTTGACCCATGGATATTTGGCCCCGCCTTGACTTCCATTGACCCATTGGGCTTGGTCTTCATACCTTGGTGATTCATTGCTAGCCCTTTCCAATTTCCGGGTTTTTTGGGTCTCGGGTTTTCGGGTTTGACTTTCATTGACTTTCGGGATTTGACTCTCAAAATTGACTTAAAATACTAATTACTAACATTCTTACAAAAACTAAAATTAACATAAAACAAAGCTAATGACCCGTAAAAAGTAAAACGAAAGACTCTAAAAATTACTACTAGACACGACAATATTTGACGTTGTCACAGTTGCTATTATGACAAACTCTCTTGTTGGCCGCCCTGCCAAGATTGGTACACTTATTCTATGTTTGCCTCTACCGTTGGCTGCCCTGCCGAATTTAGGGTACTCGGCTTCTATGTTGTTGAACAAGTTTTGGATGTGTGCATACCTAGCCACATGTCAAATCTGGTACACGCCTTATCCCGAGATTCTGGAAATATTTTGATTAGGAACGTATTATTATCGTAGTCATACCTGGAGAATTAGAGTCTAGAGGTGGTGTGATTCGATGTGGCGTACTTAATTGACCTTTACTTAATGCCACATCTTCGTTAGCCGCCCTGCCAGAGTATGAGTACTTGTTATTGTGACACCCTTCCTCGTTGGTCCGCCGGCAAATATTGGTATACTTATTCTCTTTCTACCTCAGGAAACGGCCGCCCAGCCGGATTTGGGGTACTCGGCTTCTATATTGTTGACCAAGTCTTGGATGTGTGCACGCCTAACCACATGTCGAGTCAGGTACACGCCTTGTCCCGAGAGTATGGCCATATTTAGACTAGGAATCTATTATTATCGTAGTCCTACCGAGAGAATTAGAGTCTAGAGTCGTCTTGTCTTGCAATATACAAATGCTAGTGCATTTCATTTACCGTGAGATTATGTATGTATCACATGATGGTTTGTTGGATGTATATTGGATGGTTGGGCGCCTTCTATTTCTTTGTGTGTCATGTCTCCAACCTCATCGATTATATGGTTACTAGCGGTGAGATGCAAGTCGTTAGTAGCAATATAGTTGCCATGGTGAGTCTTCCCTAGTCATTGTTTACATGGTGAGCATATCATTGTTACTCCTCACTTGATTATATTGTTTTTATTAAATGTTATTGGTGAAACCGACATGAAATCTATATAAGTATGATGATGTATGTTGACATGATCTAATTATGTTTGTTTTAATGTGATATGGCTGGGAGAACCCCGAGTTACTCCCCATTGATTGTGGCATTCATGTTTCATGAATGAATAAGTTACAGGTCAGTGTTGCATGGGGTTTTTATAAGTGAGCTAGCGCGCATAGTACTTACTTCGATTTACCCTTAGCGTTGTAGTTTATATTAGTCTTATTTGTTTTTTTATCAAGGGATCCGGATCCCTTGTATTTATTTATGTTACGGTTTGTATAAAACTAACGTTATGTTTTATAATAAAGTGACATTCGCGGTTTTGCCTTTAAAGTTTTTTTGAATCTCGTATTTCCGCTGCAAATCTACGTGTTTACTTTATTGTGAAATCCCGGGGTGTCACAAGAACCATTTAATATCTCTTTGTTTCTCATCACTATTCAGACCTATAACATTCTATACGCCTATTTTACTCATCGGAGGACGAGCTCCCCCCCCCCCCCTCCACCTCCTTTATCAACCAATTCCATTGAGTTCACGAAGCAGCATTAAAGTTCATAAAAAAATCCCCCTCATTACATCTAGTTAATCTAGACTCATGTTTAGTAAGCCTAGTAATGATTATAGCAGCTGTAGATATAGAGTCTTGGCTGACTGGTAAGGGAGTATTTGATGGTGTAACAGTAGAAGTGAGAGAGCCTTGCAGGTGACTATTCCTGAAGGGTTTTGAACACCTTTTGAGTCGGATCAATTGCAAGTATTAAACAAATTAGCAAAGTAAATAAGATGAATCACATACCTCTTAGCGCAGCGGAATAATAGCGATAATAAAAAGTATATTTGATATAGAAATCCAATAACCCAGACGAATAATTATCACCCCAAATGTGATGCCTCTACTAGTATCCACTCAGGTACTATACAACGCCTTGTATTCTAGTACTAGAGGCCTAGAGGGGAAGAAAGACAATTTTGAGAAAACTCTTTTTCTCTATTGTGCTTCTCTCTCTATATGTTAAACTTACGAATATAAGATAGTTACCTTTGTCACACAAACCTTTCTTATATATATGAGAAAAACTTAGGTTTTTTTCTTAAAACCCTACCTAGAACTCCAAAAGCGCAATTGGGCCTAATTAATATTAGGGCCCTATTAGTATTATTTTAAGACCGTCTTATAATTATACTAATTCTGTACCTTTTGTGTGTGACTCAATAAGCCTACTTAAGACTACTAGACACATAAACTATTTAAGTGTCAAACAGATGTTGACCTCTAGCAAGGCATATGGACTACATAGATTCCAGCAAGTTAATTCGTATAGGACAGTGGACATAACTCCTTCAGTCTCCTACTTGTACATGTCCTCATAGAAACATAACCAACCTTTTCGCTACTATTGTCTCCAACTGTGATAGAGGTAAGAAAATTGTCAACCTCGTATATCCCATTCGTTTTTTCTCGAATCTCTGAGTTGTTTTTGTAAGAGAGCAGATGAATGATAAAGATGATGTGTCAAACACTTCATCTTACACGGTTTCATTAAGAAAATGTGTTTTCACAATCATCCACCAAATATCATCACATGTGTGGTACTAATTTGCTAGGTGACTTCTATTATATATAAGCATAGTGTTGTAAATAGATTTCATCATTGTCATTACTATGATATAAATCAAACTTACCTGCCATGCTCCATAGATATCCATATATATTTCCATTTTGTCATCTTCACATTGAAGATCCATTTCTAACAAAGTCTGTACTTTGATATGGTACATGGGGTTTCTATAGGATTTATGTGATTTATGCCATCCTTTTTGGAATTGCGGTCCATCATTCAAACTTATGTAGGTTAATAAGGTGTAACACCCTTGACACTTCATAGATAAAACCTAAATCTTCTTCTACATTGTAGAGGATTTATGTTAACCTTAAACATTTCAAGATTATTCTATTCCCATTGTTTCTTTTAGAAATTACATCTCTTTAACAGAAACACATTATTTCACATAACAAAATTTTCTTTGTTCTTGGAATGGGTTGTATAATTAATATCCTTTTTAAGGATACCCCACAAAAACTTATGTCAGAGTCAAGACTATGTTTCAAGAAACATTTCTTGAAATTTTCAGTCTCAAATCATAAGAAAAGAAAGTTTAGGAAGACTTCCAAACCAAGTCAAATAGGATATCTCTTCTAACGACCTTAGATGGACACTTTATTAATCATGTACGCAGACATTATAGTGCAACACTAGTGACACACCCAGCGATTTCGTAATAAAGTAATCACATAAATTTGCAGCGGAAATACGAGATTTTTAAAAACTTTAAAAGCAAAACCGCGAATGTCACTATATTATAAAACCAAAACATAGTTTAGTAAACCGTTTATACAAATTGTAACTTAAATAAATATAAGGGATCCCAATCCCTTAATAAATACACAAATAAGATAATAAAACATAATATAAACTATAACGCGAAAGTTGAATCGATGTATGAACAACTCTCGCTAGCTCGCTCGTCAAAATCCCGTGCAACACCGACCTGTAACCTGTTCATTCATGAATCATGAATCGCACAGTCATTGGGGAGTAACTCGCGGTTCTCCCAACCATATCTCATTAAAACAAGGGTCTTTGTCTATGATAAGCGAAATTTTGTACTAATTTATCCCCCGTTTTAGCTCGATTTCTAATTGATTTATGCACTTTGTTAAGTGATTAACGAGCTAATTTTGATATTCTAGTTGTTTTGCGTACTTTGTCTCGTTTTATAGGAAATGAAGCGGTTTTGCTATATTTTCTTACTTTATGGAGCAAAGGCTCTAGAATACAAGTTTACGAGGAACCGATGATAGCAATTTCATGATTTGACTACGATTCCGCTACATCCTTCCTCAAGTGGACTCATCTTCGACTTTGACTTTGTTTCTCAAAGGAAAACATCAACCCAAGTCAAAGGAAGACTAGCCCAAGACCAATTACGTGCTGCATTGACCAAGACCAAGGCATAGGATTCCGTGCCCAAAGAAGAAATTGGAAGAGACGAAAGAAAATCCATCAGGGTTACATACCCGATCGGGTATGTCTGTTGATGAACGCTTCTTGGCTCTTCTTCTACCAAGCCTTAAAGGAGTGCTTTATTTCTTTGTGTAGGGTACGAATTTGGACGCAGATGATCAGCTATGCAGACCTATAAAAGCCAAGGATCATCTCATGAGAAAGACACACAATTGAAACACAATTAGCACACAATTTAGAATAACACAACACCATATTACATATATGTTTTAGATTATAGTTTATAGTTTATGCAATCTTAGACTACTTTTATAGCAATTTCCAAGTACTTTTCTAGTGTTTCTATAAGCATTTGTCATTATATTGGGTTGGATATTTGTTCTTTGCTTTCTTTCTTACATAATTGTACTCCAATCCCGGTAATTTTCTATCCTTTATTTACGCAATCTCCGACATCATTGTTTTCTCTTTATAGTACCTATTTTAGTTGTATTGTTTTTATCATTATATTAAGCTCATGAACTATAATCTCATTAGTCTTGTTTTTATATTATTGTTGGTAGGAAATCCAAATAAAAGTAATCTAGTTGAAACCAAAAATATCGTTTAATATGTCATATTTAATTTTGCCTAATCATATAATAATCATCATAAAATTCATCATTAGAATCATTACTAATATAATCTTGATCACCCTTAATCATTTTAGTATTTTTATTTCGTAGTTTAATTCTGCTTATCATTTTCCTCTTAACCTATTTAATCACATAAATTGAATTTAGTAAAGTGTAAGATTATCATTATGTACTTAAAATAAATAAAATTGAAATATTGAAATGATTTGCTAGTTAGATTGAATTGAAAGACGAGTAGATACCAATAGAACCATCTAGTTTGTTTCTTCCTTTGGTTGTGTCAAATTCTATAACTTTGTTTAGTGGCCTTAAGCAATTGTTTGTATTAGTCAATTTCCGTCTTAGAAACAAGAGCTGGGATGGGAATTAGGACTGCCAATAGGGGTTTAGTAACCTAACAAGGCTGAGAGGAAGTTAGGACCCATTAAAAAGTCGGTACGAATCCGAGAGGAATATACCGCTACAAGGCTTAGACAATCGTAGTAATTCTAAATTTGGTATTAATAAAGCTTTTAAATCTTTTGACATGAATTTCTAATTCTCTATATCAATTTGATTAGATAGTTTATTTTATTTTTTTAGTTAGTTTATTTTACAGTTATTTTATTACCGTTCTTAGATAGTTTATTTTATTGTCATTTATTAGTTTATTAGTTTTATATTATTTTAGGTTAGGTAGCTTTTCAATATTGTATGTTAATTATCGTTCTTAGTTAGATTTAATTATTGTCACTTTCCTTTCCGTCAAGTAGATTAGTTCATCTGATCTTGCAATTTTATTATCGTCGTCAATTAGATTAGATTTATTTTTATCGCAATTTCAATACTTGTCATTTAAATATCGTCATTGTATATTTGTCATTTTATTTCATGTTAGTAGTTTAGATAATCACCTCAAGAAAATCGAACTTAAATGAAAATCACCTCATAGCAATTCATTGTTAATACGTACTCCCTGAGGATCGATCCCTACTTCCCTAATTACATTCTTTATGTTGTTAGCCTAAGTGTGGGTAATTATTTTTGTTCGGGACTGCGACACAACCCGGTCAAATTTTGGCGCCGTTGCCGGGGAGCACGGTTTTGTTTATCTATGTATTGCTGATTTTTGTTTAAAACTCTACCATTTTTAGGGGCAACCGTACCTAGAATCATTTCTAACTTTCATTTTTGTTTTTCTCTTTTAGGTTGATAAAAAATGGTGCGAACAAAAGAAGATACTAAGTTCCGGGTTTTTGAACTTGCTAATGGGATCCTAAGGGTCCATATCACTCTAATTGCTCTCATTGAAGGAAACCAATTCAGTGGGGAGGCAAATAAAAACCCAGCACACCATATCCAAACCTTTGTGAGTTGTGTCAAACTTTTATGAGGGAGGGAATCACCCAAAACCAAATCAAAGAAACTCTCTTTCCCTTATCACTAAAGAGAGAAGACAAATGGTGGTTCACCCGTCGTCTAAAAGATGCCACAAAACCAATGGAGTGGGAAGAGATCGTCATAGCTTTCCATCGTAGGTTTAAACCTCAATCCACCATGTCAAACCTATCGAGTAATTCACAAGGAGAAAGTGGGGAAGGTTCCCAAAGTAATGGGGGAGAGCGAAAGAAAAGCCGAGTGGAAACCTCATGTGATGTTGACACTACCATTTCCTTAGCCTGTCCCGTTCCATCAAATGAAACCACCCCAAGAAATACCTTATATCGTCCAAAAGTTTTTAACCCGTTTACCTCACCAACAACCCCTTGTGAACTTTGTGGAGGTATAGGGCATGTACCTCAAAGATGTGGGAATAAACTCACACCATCAAACCCCTTTCACCCACAATTTTGCCAAGCCCAACCTAATAATACACCTCATACCATTCGATACTCATCCTTTCAAAATGATCAAGTAATTACAAAAGTAGATGCCAAGTTGAGGGAAGTGATCCAAGCACAACACAACATGTACTCATACTTCTTTTCTAAAATATGCTCACTCAAATCAACCATCATGTCTCTCCAAAAGAGAGTAGAAGAGTTGACCCCATCGAGTTCAAGCCAAACCACCCAAGAGAGTGAAGAACCGTTAATAGTCACAATCGACATGATTAGTGACAAACCTTTTCATAGTCCTCTTGAGAATGGAAAGAGTAAGGAGCCCATCAATAAGTTGCCCCACGAACTTTACAATAATCCTTCCCTAGCCAAACCAACCCGAGCCCCTACACAAGAGGAGACATCTCGTCTCGAATCTTTGATCATGACTTTGATAAAAGCTCAAGGGAAGTTAGAAGAAAGAGTTGTTGAAACAACAATGGCAAATGACAAAGCTTTTTCAAGGTTGGAGGCAAGGATTGGTAAGACATATCAAGAAGAAGAAACAATCCAAGATTTTCCCAAAGGAACCTCCCCTTGTAGAAGGGAAGGTTATCATTCCTACAAAGCTTAAAGATCCAGATTGTTTTAATATTTCTTTCACAATGAGTCTTCATAAGGTTAGAAATGCATTATGTGATTTAGGGGCCGCTATTAGTGTCATGCCCTTTACCTTCTATCAATACCATTGCCCAATGCAAATGAAGGTTACAAATACTAGCCTTCAATTGGCCGATGGAACTATGCATATTTCAGCAGGAATTGTGGAAGATGTCCCCATTCGGATTGGATACTTCCTTGTTCCCGTTGATTTTTATGTAATCTTTTCAGAGAAGGGTAGAGACGACTATGTTATATTAGGAAGACCTTTCCTAAATAAGGTTGGGGCATGTATCGATGTGCAAGGAGAGAAGATCACTTTTGAAATGGATGGATCACATGCCACTTTTGATAGGAAGGGGAATGTAACAAGTGTAGGAGATGGTGACCTCGAAGCATTCAAGGCTTCGAAAGTGTATTTGGATGAGATTGTCATGGATGTTGGCAAGGGTAAATGAAAATTCAAGGACGAAATCAAGCTAAAAAAGAGCCCATATCCCTTCACAAGGCTTAAGGAGGGATAGAAATTCAAAGTCTAGCATGACTTAAAAATGCGCTTGTCTGGAGGCAACCCGTCTTTCTCTTTACTTTCTTTTTATGCATTCTTTATTCCACTAAATAGACAATGTTTGATAATTTTGTTTTGGACTATTTGGACACTCTTTTTGGATTTTTGGGTTGTAATAGCTAGGAAACAATTTTCGTTTTACTTGTTATTTACATTTTTAGAAATGCATGCTTAGTTCATAATTTTTTCGCACTTGGAACTGGAGGACCTAATGAGATGAAAAGGAGCTACTCTTGGCCCATGTTGCCAAGACCATTAAGGTTAGTAAGCATGTTCAAGGCCATAGCCAAAAGGTAAGAGCAAGTAACAAAGAAAAATGAAACAAAATCCGGATCAACAGACATACCCGATCGGATTCGGGTATACCCGATCGGGTAAGTTGTCTGTTTCGTATTTTGCTCTATTTTATTGCTGCCATATTCCCGTGTTCTTCAATTTCAAGCTCAAAATCTCTCAAAAACCTTCATTTCTTAGTCATTTCTTGCAAAATTTGTCACTATAGTTCATCCAAGGCAACATCTAAGCATTACCAAGTAAGTTAATTCCACTTTAGTTACTTCAATCTCTCTATTTTTCATAATTCCACTTTAGTTACTTCAATCTCTCTATTTCTCTAGCTTGGCTTCAAAAAGCCGAGTCATAGCATTGTATTGGCGAATCTCGGGTGATTGAGAAAAGGCCAACGTCACCCTAGAGAATATCTCATATGCTCCAAGGGTGATGTATTGTTGCTTAAGGGTTGAGGACATCGACCAAATCAAGACCATCTTGACGTCGTTTGCTACCTTAAGGTATTCCTCATAGGCGGCTTTGGCCGCATTAGTGGCTCTTGGGCCGGGTTCATTTGGAGGTGCCTCGGTCAAGTAGCGCAAAACGTTATCCGATAACGCCGCACTCTTGATCGTTTGCTCCCACTCGACGAAATTAGTTCCATCGTCTTTTAAGATGCATTTGTCCATAACGGACCTTAGCCATGAGTCTTTTCCTAGTTGAACGGTGTTGTTATTGTTTGCCATTGCGAATTATGAATAACTACAACAAAATTAGGAAATATTAACATTCATTGTTTTAATCAATTTTACTTGTATAAACAATTTAAACAAGTCACTCATATAATGACCCCTCACGAAATTATATAAGCGATTCCGAGACCCGCATTTTAGACAAAAGAACATGTTATGCAACTTTTTATGTAAAAGACGGTAAGTCAACTTTTGACTAATTCCACTCTTAGAACTCTCGGTTGACGGATTTCAACTAAATCCATCTCCTAGTCCCAAGATAACGCTTATCTTGTTGAGTCCAACCCAATTTAGGCATGTGATCGTATCACCCTACTTACCCGAGGTAAAAAGGTCCACGTTGTGGTTGTCCTAATGAACACGGGGTTCATAGGTGCTTCAATTGGTAAGGCTAAATCTCAATTCCTTTTTAAGTTATGTGAGAGGTCTTGCCAATTTTAGTTATTAATTCCCTATAAGTGAACTAAGTCGGTGAATTTTGAATAACGTTGAATTGACAATCGATAAATAAAATGCATGTTGGTGATTTTGGCATGTGCGGAAAAAATAAAGCAAGCAATCAAATTAAATCCTAGTATGGCCACCTAGCTAATCTAATTAACTAGATGATTACAAATCGGAAACCAACTCCTTGGTCCCTTGCCTCTTCATGGAACGCTTTCCAATATGGCACCGTCTTTTGGAACACCGACTTTGGGAATCACCGTCTTCACAATAAATAATTACAAAAATACAAATGAATACATAGCAAATTCCTATTATACATTTGATCTATAAAATGAAATTATTAATTATTACAAAACGGCGATACGAAATCGCAATAAATTACAACCAAATCGGTATTCCCTTACATTACGGGTAATACCGATTAAAAATAATCTAGGCCATACTAGGTACAACTTGCAATAAAATAAATAAATGACATTCATTCATTCAACAACATAAATAAAAATGCTGTAAAATCATGCCAAAATCACCCTCAACACTTGTCATGTTCATTCTAGCTCGGTTTTTACGAATTTTATCGATTTTATCTACTAAAAATCAATAATCAACACTTAAATCGTATTTAAGTTCAAACTAATTAGCTAAGCTGATTTAGAACTCAAAATTAGTCCCCACTAATTTCATTTGTATTTAATTAGTTTGAATTGATCGCATTTGCTATTTAAAGAGGTTTATTCATAACTTTTATGAATTAAACCTAAAATAAAATTAAAAATCATTAAAATTGAAACAAAAATATTTGTACATACTGGAACACTTCCAGGAACCTCAAGAACAAAAAACATTTGCCCAAAAAATTTGAAATGATTTTATGAACAAAAAGCTTTATAAGAATCGGTTTATATCAAATAAAAACCAACTAAAATAGTAAAATGTTGAAACAAATTATAAACTTTTACCAGGATGATATAAATAATATTATAAAATGTACAAAACATTATCAACTCCAGAAAGACACGTTTCAATTTTAAGAACAAAATAACTCCTTTAAATCAATTTTTATCCAATAAAAATCAATAACCATGCAATACATGACGAAATGTCACGAAAATTTACATACAATATGTAAAACATGCATGTGAGAACATATTAAAAAAATTGAGGCCAGATTCAACATGCAACTATTTTTAGTTAACTTTTAACATAAAACCGCATGTTAACTCGGTTTTTAAAGGCCATAAATCATTATAAATAGCAAAATAATTCGTAAATTCACCAAATTTGACCACAAACATTTTGAGGTCAGTAGGTATGCATGCAAATCAGAAAATTTCGTGAAAACCATTTTTAACATAAATTTTCGATTTTTACTCAAGTTATCGTATAACCCGATTTTAATGCTTAAAATCAACATGCATGCTACAAGCTAGCTCTGATACCACATGAAAGTTCATAGACCCTAATTAGACTCCTCTAATTAGTTACTAAATTACTTGTTAATTTAGTGTTTAATAAAGATCTATGTAACATGCATGCAAATTAAAATGCATAATAAAAAGTAAGAAGAAATTTCCTTACATTGGGAAATTTCGGTTTATATGGGCACAACAAGAAACACCTTTCTTGTTGTTCTTGTGCTAGAAAGAAATAGATGATCCTCCTTGTAATCTTCAAACTAGAAGACCTCCTTTTAGATGCACCCAAGAGAGAACCCAAACTTATCACTTAGTTTTTGACTAGAAAACACAAGTGAAAAGATGAACTAATATTAGATTTTATTACTACTCTAGTAATAGGAAAATATTAGTATTTGAGAGGTTTTAGAGAGATGAGGATTTTAGTGAGATAAGCAACAAAATAAGAATGAACAAGTAATTAAAAATGAACAACAAATTGTCCATTTAAGGACACTATGGTCCGGCCAAGCAAGCCTATGTGGCCTCTTATTTTGCTTAAAATAATCCCATGCAATTACTTTGAGTGTAGTAGTGAATAAGACTATGATCATGTGTCATAAACATGACATGATCACATGTTGTAGTGTAATACAAGAAACAACAATCATCATGTTATACACTACCAATTTTCGGCACCCACTAGTGTCATGTGGTCCATTTTGATTTTTGATATTTGTCCCACAAATACTTATAATCATATGTTTAATTATCTTGTATAATTAAGGTTAATTTGATCATATAACAATTATATGACTCAAATTAATAAATAATATACACTTAACTTTTAAGTGATATTTTATCATTATATCAATATATAATGGGTCCCACAATGCCTAGTTAGTTTATTTTACAACTCCTTGTAAATATAATTAACTAATCACTTCTACCTCAAAGTATATGCATAACCTCAACTAATTTAATGAATTAACTATTAATCATTAAATTAAATCTTATTTAATCGTATTAAAATAAGACGTAAAATTTATTCAGTCAATTATCAAATAATTAACTAATAAACTTATCCGGAATGAGTTCGTAACTCAATTTCCAATAATTAACTCTCGTAACTAAACATATATCAAATATATATATAAAGTACTAATTAATATGTATCGTATACAAATAATTAGATTTCTGTTTGGGTCTCATCCTATAGGTGTGACCAAAAGGGGTCAGTTGATTACCGTCGTCATACGACAATAACGTCTAACTCTAGTCAGCTGACCGTTATCGATTTACGTTAATCAACTGACGTGGAGTATCAAAATACTAGTCATCCCACTAATATTCCAAAATGAGATTTATAATATAAATGCACTATTGTGGAGGACACTTGCTTCAACAGACTATAGTATGAACTTAGGGACCTTTGCTGACCAATTCAGTCTCACCCACAGGGACACTGTTACTTCACCTCCCGAAGGCTTTGATGTTAGCCATGTTTGGAACACCATTTCTACTTACCCTGTCTCTCGTTGGGAACATGTCCCACACCAACACATCCATCATCCTGCCATTAGAATCTAGCAAAGATTCATGGGATGGACCTTCTTGGGCCGTGCTGAGCCTCATTTGGTGAGACTGGTAGAGTTAGATATTTTAGGAGGGTTCTTGAATGTAAATGGTGATGAACCGTGGTCGATTAACATTCCTTACTATATTGCTGTTCAGTTGACTAAAGCCACTAATCCAAAGAACACTGGCATTGTTTATGGAGGCCTTATCACTCACCTTGCTACGCGAGTTTGTGGTTTTAACCAAGCCACCACTGACCTCCAGACATTGACTACACCTCCCACCGAGATGGGAAATGGGTTGGATTATGATTATTTGGTTAAGCTTAATTGGTTTCGTGTCTCTCACCCCCATATGATCTAGAGGATAGCTGGCCGTGATTCGGTCAAGTTGACCGCTGAGGTGAACCTGATTCCATTACTTAGGCAGCGTCTTCAACTTCAGGAGGGTGAGACCATCTTACCACGTCCCACTTATTTTCTTCCTGTTGGGGATATTACCCCCAATGACCCCCCTGTTCAGATTAGATCCCACCGCCCTGAGGTAGGATCATCCTCTCAGTCGACACATGCTACGGGCGACGTGACTGCCATGTTTCAAGCCCTGACCATGTCCATTGATAGAGTCCAGTCCGACCAGAAGCTTGATCTACACCTCATTTATGATCACTTTGCTAGGCAAGGTGTGATTAGACCTGAGGGCCCCCACCGTATTTCTATACTTGGCCCGAAGGGGGGTATGGTACTGCTTATGATACAGGTGTGCAGCAGATCGGACCTGATTACTGTGGTTCTCACTATGGCGTCGAGAGTTTTGGAGGATATGGAGGTGATTTTAGTGGTCACCAAGTAGATGAGTACCAGTCCTTAGGAGCCACCAACCCAACCGGGATCATTGCTTCTAGAAGTAGGTATTATTCTGCAGATGATACCTACTATACAGATGCTTCTGGAACCGCATCCGAGCCGCCTCCTTCAGAGAGGAGAGGCCGTAGCTGGTGGCCTTTGAGATGAGATGATAACAACCTCCCCTTGTTTATACTAGCTTGGGGGAGGCTAGACATTTTGTAAGCTTTTTTTTCTTTCTTTTATTTTTAGCATTTTTAGTTTTCTTTTTAGCCCCTTTTCCCATTAGAATTTCATCTTGTTTTTTTGTTCTATGTGCTACCAACCGTTTCTCGGTTTACTTCTATTATAACTGCATGCACATTGAGGACAATGTGAAGTTTTAGCTTGGGGAGGATTTGCATTTAGGACTTACTGCATTTAGGATTGCATTTAGATTTTTACTTAGCTTATTTTCTTCTAATTTTATTAGTTTATTTTTAGTTTATTTTTTCCTTGTTTGTTTTTATCATTTTGAAAATCTAAAAAAAAAAACAAAAATCAAAAAAATCAGAAAGACAAAAAGAAAAGATCATTTCCATCTTACATTTCTCAATTTATAGTTTTTATAAGCTGATGTTTCATTATGTTATGAGGAATTGTGCATTCATGGGGATGTCTTGTACACAGTAGGTAGAAAGTTGCATTTGGACTTAACTAAGCTTGATCTTGACTTTGGCAAGCTACTCATATTGTAAGGTAGAGCCTCCAGTGGTCGGTACATTTGAACCTGATCCCAATTTAGGAGTGAGTAGTTTCTCCTTATAGTCTGTGTCACATCAAAACGCATAAGTATGGTTTTTATTCCATTTTCTATAAGTATTGCTATCATGATCTACATTTTGAAGCCAATTACTCTCGTTCACATTTCGCATTGCCCAAAAACACCCTTCTTTCTAGCTACATTACATTATTGCCTACCCTTGTTGAGCTAATAAATGACTATATGTGTAGGGGTGTTCTGTGCTTTTGCGATATTCTGATAATGCCATCATTTGGTGTGAACCTGTTGTCTCGGGATCGCTGATTCCCGTGTTTTTCAGTGAAAGAAATTGAAAAAGAAAAAGAGAAAAAAAAAAAAAAAGAGCTTTGATAAAATTGAAAGAGAAAAAAAAAGCTCAAAAGAAAAAGGAAAAGAAAAAGAAGAGAAAAAACACTTCCATGAAAAAAAAGGAAAGGAAAGAAAATTTTTGGGAAGTCGTAATTTGCTTTGTCATGTTTAATAAGCCAATATGCTGCTTTTGGCTTTGACTGTTGTTTATGGAAATTGGTATGATTTGGATTGAGTATGCACTACACATTTTGTTATTACTAGCTAGCTTGACTTAAAGCCCCACATGACCAAAATCGTTTGTCCACTTTTTACCAAAATTTCCCAAACCTCTTCTTTATTCCTCTAAATGCTTCTTACATTACATTTTGATCATGATTAGTCTTATTTAATGAATTTGGATTGTCTACCATACTAGACTGCGGGCACATTCTTATAAGTTGTAGATAGGAGAGTGTCACTTCAAATTTGAACCAATATTTCATATTTTACAAAAATTTGAGTGAAGAGTGTATCGAAAAGAGTCCATAGTCAATAAGATCATGCAAAAAATGAAAAAATCCAAAGAATATTTTTTATGCTGCGCCGTTATGTAAATCTCAACCATGATTCGCACTTTCCTTCGCCCTTGTTGTTTCGAGTTTATGATTCATCTACTTGTTAAGAGCTTATTTTTGAGATTTGGATGATAGATTGATCATTGTTTGCTACCCTTGTCCTGGTTATGATTGTTATGTTTGCTTGAGGACAAGCAAGGGTTTAGCTTGGGGGAGTTTGATAAGCGATATTTTGTACTAATTTATCCCCCGTTTTAGCTCAATTTCTATATGATTTATGCACTGTGTTAAGTGATTAACGAGCTAATATTGCTATTCTAGTTGTTTTGCGTACTTTGTCTCGTTTTATAGGAAATGAAGCGGTTTTGCTATATTTTCTTACTTTATGGAGCAAAGGCACTAGAATACAAGTTTACGAGGAACCGATGATAGCAATTTCACGATTTGACTACGATTCCGCTACATCCTTCCTCAAGTGGACTCATCTTGGATTTTGACTTTGTTTCTCAAAGGAAAACATCAACCCAAGTCAAAGAAAGATTAGCCCAAGCCCAATTACGTGCTGCATTGACCAAGACCAAGGCGTAGGATTCCGTGCCCAAAGAAGAAATTGGAAGAGACGAAAGAAAATCCATCAGGGTTACATACCCGATCGGATTACCACATACCCGATCAGCTATGTTTGCTGATGAACGCTTCTTGGCTCTTCTTCTACCAAGCCTTAATGGAGTGCTTTATTGCTTTGTCTTGGGTACGAATTTGGACGCAGATGATCAGCTATGCAGACCTATAAAAGCCAAGGATTATCTCTAAGAAAGACACACAATTGAAACACAATTAGCACACAATTTAGAATAACACAACACAATATTACATATAAGTTTTAGATTATAGTTTATAGTTTATGCAATCTTAGACTACTTTTATAGCAATTTCCAAGTACTTTTCTAGTGTTTCTATAAGCATTTGTCATTATATTGGATTGGATATTTGTTCTTTGCTTTCTTTCTTACATAATTGTACTCCAATCCCGGTAATTTTCTATCTTTTATTTACGCAATCTCCGACATCATTGTTTTCTCTTTATAGTACCTATTTTAGTTGTATTGTTTTCATCATCATATTAAGCTCATGAACAATAATCTCATTAGTCTTGTCTTTATATTATTGTTTGTAACAACCCGAAAAGTACCCAATTTGCTTAAGCAATAGCTTATGGATACTTTTCAGTAGAACTTAAGTTTTTACTATAGGAATTTTTGTTCCGAGTCGTATTTTGAAATTCCGCGTTCGTATTTGGAATTTTTGAGAGATTTCATGAAAAGACCGTTTTTGGTCATCTTTGACTTTTCTGGACTTTTAAACCGTCTTTGACTTTTTTGAC
>JAIUZE010046117.1:0-21595 GCA_022085475.1 Heliosperma pusillum | reverse complement strand
AATCTTATCAAACTTATACCTCTAACGGTGAGATGCAAGCCCTAGTGAGTGTATTCGGTTGCTAAGAGTGTCTTCCCCGAGCCTTTGTATAGTATGATGGATTCGGATTTGTATTCCATATGCTCTTATCATTATATATTGAATTGCCTATCTATCCTTATCGTATTTCACATGTATATCTATATATGCATGCTTCTACTTTTGTATTTCCTTTTATGTACGTTTAATGTGATATGGCTGGGAGAACCCGGAGTTACTCCCCAGTGACTGTGGCGTTCATGTTTTTCATGGATGAACAGGTTGCTTGATTGGATGGCTTTTTGCTTGTGGTATTTTGGGTTCGGGTGTGAGCTAGCGGGCGTTGTCCCTGGATGAAACACCTCTAGACGTTATTTAGCTAGTTTTCTAATCACTTTGACTTTGATAACATTTTGAGAGACTTCCTCTCTTGTATTATTTTGTATTTGGTTTGTAATTATTGACATTCCTCGTATTTCTTCTTCCATGTAAAAAGTTTTAAAAACACCGTATTTTCCGCTTTATAATTCACATGCTTGTTATGTTTTATTTCCGCATTCACGAGGGTTGTTACAGTTGGTATCAGAGCTTAAACGCTCCCGACGCACATACGTGAACCCTAAACTTAAATTACTTGACCTTGAAATAATCAATGAGAGATGGGTAGACTTAAGGACCTAAGGTGGTAGTCTTTGGTGTACCTGATGTATGGTAGGTTCTAACTTGTTTGTTGATTGTGTTGAGTGATGTTATGTTTATTTGTATCTACCGTCTTGAGGTGGATCATGTGTTACCTAGAAGAAGTATCCTCTACCGAAGATTGAAGATTGACAAGCCTAATTGAAGTGTATTTCTTCCTCATCGATGTTTTCTCTCCTCCTTAATGTATCATGCTCTCTTCCTTCTAACTAAGTGCTTCTTCATCATCTAACTTCTTTTCCCCTTGGAAATTACTCTTGTTACCTTCCTCCTCCTTATCAATTTGTACCCTCAACTTCCTTATTTGACCTTTTGTGGACACCATACCCTTTTGTTTGTGGCATATTGTACTTGGTCGGAAGAATTTTAGACTTGGTGGAATGTTAGTGTTGATTAGAATGAATTTGGGATTTGAGAAAAATTGTGTAGACTTAAGTTCTCCCCTAGTGGTGAGAGTTGGTATCCTTGAGGAAAGTGTGGTAAGGTATGTTTAATGATTTTAATGTATAAATGCTTGCCATGACTTGTGTGTAAATAGTTCATGATATTCGATGGTGTAAGGTCGAATGAGTTGGCTAGGACTTCTTAACTCATTAGTAATTTAGTCTTTTGGACTTAGAAGTTTAGTATTTTTTTGAAGACCATGCTTATGATATGTCTAATTGGTGTAAATAAGAAGTTTTGAATGATATTTTGAGGTGCGAAATACTTTTGAGGTTAAGTGACGTCTTGTGGTTTCCTATTGTGTGTTTGTGAGTATAGGCTTGGTGGAAAAGCATTTGGCTATAGTTCTTGGATTTAAAGATATGATCTTATCTTATGGTATCATAGACTCGTTTGAAGTAGTAAGATTTCGTTGTAAGTTGAACCATATTACTTGAGGATTATAGAGATGAGCGAGATTCGATGATGTGAGCTATGATGGAAATACCTTGGGACGTTAATGATGATGCTTGACTTGAGGTTGTACTTTGTTAATAATGAACTCGTGGGCTATATGAGTTGAAAATGACCGAGTATAAGGGAGTATTTGTTGGTCCTTCAGTTAAAGAAACCTTTGAGGTTGTGTTGAGTAATTGAGCTAAAGGAATGTTACTATGCTTGAGTTGCAATTCCGCATTTGGGAATCCGTGTGATAAGAAAGGATGGATGAATTGGGTTGTAGTCGATTTGTCGAATTCAGGTGTACCTTACTTTGATGATTGTACGTGGCAATGGTCCCTTGTAAGAGACCTTTGTAGAGGAATAATTAAAATGTTTTAGTATCGCCCTGAGTTTGAAAGGGGAATTTTGTGGATTAAACCTTAAACCTTCTACTCGTGCCATTATCCCTTTCTATTTCCTTTCATGCAAGTTTCTACTAAGCCCAATTTCTAGGAAATTTTTTTCTCTTATCTTTTCCTTTGCTTGGCTATCTTCATGGCTATATCTATCCAATATCTAGCTTTTGGCTCCCTGCCTCTAGCGTTCCTCTAATTTTCGTCCGATCTTATCGCGTTCGCGTTTCCCTCGAAATCTCCTATCGTTTCCAATTTCATGGTGTCATTGTCTTTCCTTTGGTGAGATGATTGGGTTGTTAGCTAGCTTCGTGTTGATTTTGACCATAAATAGGATTGGGATTTAAACCTTAGGATGAATCTGTTGGTGGTATTGTACTCTCTTGATGGCTTCATTTATTGAGCTTGCTATTGTAGTGCTATTTTGGGAATCGAGTTGAGCGTGATGATAGTTTGTTGTTGTCGGGTATCTTAACGATTGCTTGAGATATCATTTGGGAATTATATGTCTCTAATTGGTGGATTCTAAAAGAGACTTTTCTTTAGGGTAATTAAGCCGGTAACCAAAGTGTGAGGAGTATTGTCATAAATGAAAATTTATTCATTTTGAGTTTTAGATGAGCTAGATGATTTGAATGGTTGTCTGATTGCCAAGTAATTGGCCATTTGTGGTTTGGAATTAGTAAATCTTTTTTATTCTTAAGGAATCATAGTTTGAGATTGAGAAATGTTCGTTGCAAACTTTTGATAGTGAGTGCTCAGTTGTTATGGATTATAGAGATAGAATGGTGAACCCATTTATCTTGAGGATTAGTAACCACCATAGTTTGCTAATGTGACTATTTATATTTGAGGCTTCGAGCGTAGTAATGATTGAATTAAGGATGTTATGGCGTATTAAAGAATCATTATAAGCGATAATGGATTGTGGATTTTCCCTTGTCGTGAGACTTTGGATGAGGCTAGTTGGATCTTAGATAATCATGTTTGTTGCTTTGATTGTGTTTTGACTTTCGAGGATGAGAAAGTTCATTGTAAATTTAGGATAATGAGTTTGAAATAAATTGAATCAAGCGATTTTCATGGTAAGTCTCCTTTACCTTGTGGTTGTTAGCGATCATGTTTCCCTAGATATAAATATTTTGTTGGTGGTTTCTAGTAAGGGTTTTGATGAAACTAAGAAGATTAGAGTACGTAATGAATCTTACATGTGGATTGTTAGTTGTGGCGTCTACCGTGCCGATGGACTTTAGTGGATACTAAATGGATCTAAATAATTAGGTTATTGGCTTGTAATCTCATGATTATGGAATATTATTGTTGTAACACCCGGAAATGTACCCTATTTTTCTAGTGAAAATATTTTACGGATACTTTTCAGCAAATTTAAGTTTTAATATAGAATTTTATGTTCCAAGTCGAAATTAGAATTTCCGAGTTCGTATTTGGAATTTCCGCGAGATTCCATGAGAATCCCGTCTTAAGGCGTCTTTGACTTTTCTTGACTTTTGAGTCGTCTTTGACTTTTCTTGACTTTTGAGTCGTCTTTGACTTTTCTTGACTTTTGAGTTGTCTTTGACTTTTGTTGACTTTTTCTTTATAAATATCACACTACACTTAACCTATTTCATTAACACAAACACCAAAAACATTTCTTCTTCCTTAAGCAACCAAAACATTGCCTCCCTCTTTGATCCAATCTTTGGATGATCGTAGCTCCCTCGTTTCTTGTCGGAATTCACGTAAGTTAGTCTTATTCTTCCCCTCTTAGCTTCCTCTATCCGTTTTGGTAATAAAATTACCGTCTTTCTCGCTTTTTAAATTATCCGTCTTTCTCAAGGTGAAATATATTCATCTTTTATTACCTAATTCTATGTAGGTGGAGACTAGGAAGGTTTAGAATCGATTAAAGACGCGTAAAGGTAACGGTGAAGGGTTACTCGATATCATTTACGTGTTTTAATGTGTTTTCCATGTTAGAAATCGTATTTAGAATATGATTAGTAATCTTAGGAATCGTGTTGTTGATGATGGTTGTTGTTAGTTAATAATTGATATGAGAATTGATGAATTGTGATGATAGATGATACTTGTGTTATGCCTTAAGTGAAATTGTGGAGATTGTGTGACTCATACCTGTCCGAATAGGACGCAGGCTATGCGTGGTGACGCAGGCTGCGTCGTTCTCTGCCGACAGAAATTTTCCTGCACTGACCCCTTTTCGTAAAATGATCATATCTCCTTCGTTACTTGCTTGTTTTGGGCATTTGACATCTCGCTGGAACCGTAAGAGGATAAGCTATCACCTCCATTTGGAATTTATGCATTTGCATGTCTAGAACTACAGTTATGACCGTTTGAAGTGGACCCTTATTTTCGTTGGTTTCCAAACAACGTTGTTTTGGAGAGGTGATCTATGTTTTTATTCATTATGCTTCACAAACTTGTTCTAATGCTTATGTATCATGTATTGACTCATGTTTATCATATTTAAACTTATATGATTCCCTATTCTCATGTTTTGTGACGGTTTTTGGTATGTTCCCACTTTGAGTCGGTTTTTACAAATGAAATGGTTTGAGCACTGTTTTGTCTTGTGCTTTGTACTCTTATTTCCTTGGCTACCTTCCCGTTCGTAAGGCTGGAATGTCGGAACGGAGAGGTATCCTACTGCTTAAATGCATGTGTTAGTGGGCATACAACGACGTTGTTGGGAGTTGAACGCATTGCGTTGATCGACCCGGCCGTCAAATGTTGTGTACTTGCGAGGTGGTGTTATTTGCATGTAGCGTACCGCATGTTATGAGGCTTGAGCTCATTTTCCGCCTCTTTTGTGAATTGATCTACCGAATTTGGGGTACTCGGCATATATATTGTAAGACCGAGTCTTGGATGCGAAACGTCATCGCCTGTCGAATCGGAACACGTTTATTCCGGGATCCTGGCCAGGTTTAGACTAGGACCGTATTATTATCGTCGTGCTACCAGGAGGAAATTAGTCTACATAGGAGAAATGTAAGCATCGCGTATGAGTTCAGGGAAATGTGATCCCGTGGATGCCTTTTAATCATACTTGCCATGTACACGATGCTAGTGCGTTTCATTTATCGTGAGAGATGTCGTCTTGTGTCGTCTTTGAATGCGTGATTTCATGATATTATTCATGGTCATTGCATGATTGGACACCGTCAATGTCTTGGTTCGTGAATGGATTATAATATGTTGGGATTTTATGTGATCATCGCATGACTTGACTGGTTTGTCTGTCGCGTCTCAATCTTATCAATCTTATACCGCTAACGGTGAGATGCAAGCCCTAGTGAGCGTATTCGATTGCCTAAGAGTGTCTATCCCGAGTCTTTGAATAACATGATGGTTACGGTTTTGATTTCCACATGATCTCATCATTATCTATAGAATGGCCTATCTATTCTTATCGCAACTCACATGTATATATATATATGCATGCTTTACTTTTGTATTTCCTTTGTTTGATGTAACGTTTAATGGTGATATGGCTGGGAGAACCCGGAGTTACTCCCCACTGATTGTGGCGTTCATGTTTTTCATGAATGAACAGGTTGCTTGCATGGATGACTTTTTGCTTATGCTATTTTGGGTTCGGGTGTGAGCTAGCGGGCGTTGTCCCTGGATGAAACACCTCTAGACGTTGTTTAGCTAGTTGCTAATTACCTTGTCTTTTGTTAACACTTTTATTTAGTTTGTAATATTTTGACACTCCTCGTATTTTTCTATCTTGCATGTGTAAAGGTTTTTAAAATACCGTATTTTCCGCTATATAATTCACATGCTTGTATGTTTTATATTTCCGCATTCGCGAGGGTTGTCACATGAAGAACACGAACTTGACCAATTTTAACTATGCCACGAACAAAATGTATGTCGAACTCGACGTGCTTAATTCGTTGATGCTGGACATGATTGCCTGATAAATAAACAGCGAAGATGTTGTCACAAATTAAAATGGTAGATCGTTGAAGGGGAACATGTAGCTCAAGAAGAAGGTTGTGAAGCCAACTAGTCTCGGCGACGGCATTTGCGACACCGCGTTATTCGGCCTCGGCACTGGACCGAGATATAATGGCTTAACGTTTAGAGGACCATGAGACCAGTTTATCTCCCAAAAAGACACAGTAAACAGAGGTGGATCGACGGGAATCGAGACACATGACCCAGTCGGCATCGGAGTAGGCAGCAAGTGCAAGGGTACGAGTGGGACGAATAGTGAGACCGTGACCAGCGGTGCCTTGAATGTATCTGATGATGCGTTTAAAAAATTGATAATGCGAGGCACGAGGATCATGCATAAACAAGCAAACGTGTTGGACGACGTAAGCAATGTCAGGATGGGTAATGGTGAGATATTGGAGAGCGTCGGCCAGACTACGATAAAGAGTGGGATCCTCCATTTTTGGACCGACATCAGCACTCAACTTGGACCCCAGTTCAACTGGTGTGGTGCACGGTTTACATGAAGTCATTTTAGCTCGATGAATAATGTCGTGGGCATATTGTTCTTGGGATAAGAAAATACCGTGGGAGGTACGACTTACGGAGATGCCCTGAAAATGTTGAAGGACACCGAGGTCAGTCATTGCAAATTCGTGGGAGAGGCGGCCAATGAGGGAGCGTAGCAATGCAGGGGTGGATGCCGTAATAACTATATCATCAACATACAAGAGCAAGTAAACTGTGGCAGTATTTGTTTTATAGATAAATAATGACAAGTCACATTTACGGCTAATAAAACCCTGCGACAAAATGAATGTGGCAAACCGATGGTACCAAGCGCGGGGCGCTTGTTTTAGACCATAGAGAAACTTACGGATTTTTGACACATGGTGAGGGGCATAAGAATCGATAAAACCTGGCGGTTGGTGCATATAGACGGTTTCCTCCAAGTCGCCATGTAAAAAGGCATTTTTGACGTCTAATTGGTGAATTGGCCAAGACTTGGAGACGGCGAGGCTTAGAACTGTCCGAATAGTGGTGGGCTTGACTACCAGACTAAAAGTGTCAGTACAGACGATCCTTACTTGTTGAGTCTTACCATTAATGACAAGGCGAGCTTTATAACGCTGAAGGGATCCATCTGCATTAAACTTGTGACGAAACAACCACGTACAACGAATAATGGACGCGTTAGTCGGCCTAGGTACCAAATCCCATGTATGATTTTCTCGTAATGCGGCAAATTCGTCCTGCATAGCACGTTTCCAGTTTGGGTCCGTAAGGCAAGGTGAGGAGACTTGGGTAAGGGTGTAAGGGTGGTTGGGGTAAGAAGGGCTTTGGGTTTGAAAATTCCATTCATGCCACGGGTGGACATGGTATGGGTGGGTAAGGGTGGTTGTTTAAGAGGTGGGGGAGTTGTTGGTGAAAATGTGGCGGAAGCTAGAAGGGCTAAAGGGGAGTTTCGGGTTGAGGCAGAGGAATTTGGGGGGGGGGGGATCTGTTCTGGTGATTGGGCAGGGGAGTAAACAGGGGTTCGAACAGGGGAGGGAGGGGGCGTTTGATGGGGGTTCGGTGTGTCGTGTGACGATGGAGGCTAGGTTGGATCGAGTCAAGGAGGGGTGGGCTGAGGGTGGTTGAGTCGAGTGTTTTTTTCGTTGGGGTTTATTCCTGAAATGGGAAGACATTTTCATCGAAGACGACATGATGTGACAAAAATTTGACCAGTGGAAATTTCGAGACACGTTGATTAGGAGGGTACCCAAGAAAGACGCATTTGAGAGACCGTGGAGCAAGTTTATGAGGATGGGTGGCGGACAGGTTAGGGTAACACGCACACCCGAAGACGCGGAGGTGGGCATATGATAGATGTTTGAAGTAGAGGACAAAAGTTCGAGTTTTATATTGAAGTGTCGATGTGGGTAAAATGTTATGGAGATGAGTGGCGGCGTGAAGGGCGTCGACCCAAAAGTGCTTACGGACCGAGCCGTGCTGGAGAAGAACGTTGGTCATATCGTTGAGTCGTTGTATCACGCGTTCAGATTTATCGTTTTGTGGGGATGTTTGAGGACACGAGAAACGGAAGACTAGACCACGTGTAACACCCCCGATTTTATAATAACGGGTATTTATTAAAGTCGTTGAATTTTATAATTCTCTTCCCTTTTTATTTGTTAAAATACTTTAACTTGCTAATTTATTATTATTAGCTTTAAATTTTATGAGAATCGCATTTTTATTCTAGTTGGGTCAAAACCGTTTCTTAATTTTCCGTTTGGAGTTCGGAATTGGATTATACGCGGAATTCTAGTGAAAACGGATCCACTTTGTTATTGGGCCTAAAGAAACCTATGGACCTCTTATTAGGCTCCAAAACCTCATTTTTCTAGGGTTTCCATCCTCGTTTTTCAGATTTCATCTCCTTCTTCCTCCCTCTAAAAATCTGAAATTTCCACCATTAAAACCCACCTTAAACTCCTCCATTAAAACTCTCATAAAACCTTCATTTCTTAACCAAATCTAGATATGTTTAATGTTTTGGAATCCTCTCACCTTCCTCTATCTTTCAAGGTATGAAAGTCTTAACCATTCTCACTTATTCAAATCGTCCGTCTTTCTCTAATATAAAAAATCTTTATCTTTTTGTATTATAATGTTAGGTAGAGATTTAGAAGACCCAGTTGAAGACTATTTCTTGATTAATGGAAAACTTAGAAGACGCTATATAAGGTAATATTGACGGGTTACTTGGTATCACATTTTATGTGCTTTTCTATGTGTTTTAGGTTAGTTTTTATGTTAAAGATGAGTTCTTGTGTAAACGTTAGTATAGATCTATGACTACAATATGTTTAATTGTTGAATTTCATCTTATAAGTCTCTAATTGATGAAAATTGGTAGTGTTGATGATAAATTACCTTCTTGTTGCTTAAACATGTGCTTAAGTCATTAATGATGGACTAATTGTGCTATTGTGGTTTAATTGAGTGGTATGATACCCATATGTGGTGTGCAATGATGTTTATTGACGGATCTGAGTCGATTTTGCAAATGAGTTTGAGTTATTATCGTCCTTAATGTGAATCTTATGAGTGTGATAGTGTACATGTGGGTTTTGGATGTGAATATGGCATAACTTGTGTGTGAATCGAAATTGGGAAGCCATGGTTGAGTCTCGTGCAAAGAGGAGTTGTCTCGACCTTCGTCACCGGCGTGACATGCATGTCACGAGCGTGACATAAGAGGCAGAACCAAAACCCATCTTCGTCACGGGCGTGACATACATGTCACGGTCGTGAGGACCCGCACTTTTCCCGCAGTGACCCCTTTTCGTAAAATGATCATATCTCCTTCGTTAATTGTTTGTTTTGAGCGTGTGACCTACCATAGGAATCGTAAGAGGATAAGATAGAACCTCAACTTGAAATTTATGCATTTTCATGTCTAGAACTATACTTATGATCATTTAAAGTTTACCCTTGTTTTAGTTGGTTTACAAACTTGTTGTTTTGAGATCAGATCTATGTTTCTTATTCATTATACTTGTTAAACTCGGTTTAATGCTTATGTATCACGTATTGACTCATGTTTATCATTGTTACATTTATATTATGCTTTTCGTACATGTTTAGTGACGATTTTAGCATGCTTTCCCTTGTGGGTCGATTATGCCTTGAATGATGGATCGAGCTTTTTCTATTGGATGTTTTGAACTCTCATTTCTCGGTTGCACCTCTATACTCGTTAGACTTGAATTTCGGAGCGATGGAGGTGTAACCTTGATGATTGTGCATTTGGTTAGTGGGGATATGACGACATTGTTACGAGGTTAACGCAATGCGTTGATCGACCAGACTGTCAAATGTTGTATCCTTGCAAGGTGGTGTGATTGCATGTAGCGTACTCGCTTGAGTTTAGTTGATCTTTCATCTTCGTTGGCCTTAACTGCCGGAGTATGATTATTTTATTTTGAGACAAGCTTTCTCGTTGGCCGTAACTGCCGAGATTGGAACTTTATTTCTCTTCCGCCTCTACCGTTGGCCGTAACTGCCGGATTTGGGGTACTCGACTTTTGTGTTTCACCGAGTCTTGGATATGTGCACGTCTAGCCACATGTCGAATCGGGTACACGCCTTGTCCTGAGAGTTTGACCAGATTTAGAGTAGGCCCATATCGTTATCGCAGTCCTACCGGAAGGATTGAGTTTAGAGTCGTTTGGTCTTGCATGGTGCAGATGCTAGTGCGTGTCATTTACCATGAGAGTGTGTATGCTTAAGTTTGACCACATGTTGGATTGTATATTTTATTTATTGGTTGTCTATGATTGGTTTGTATGTTGAGTCCCTAACCTTCTCAAGCACATGGTCATTAATGGGGAGATGCAAGCCAACGGTGATCCATTTGGTTGCCAAGGGGAGTCTTCCCCGAGTCGATGTTGCATGTTAATTATATGATGGATGGTTTATACGGCTATGTAATATTATTATGAAATGTTCTACTTATACTTCACATGATATGTATGTATGTTTCTATACTTGTTTATGTGCGTTTTGATGTGATAAGGCTGGGAGAACCCACGAGTTACTCCCCACTGACTGTGGCATTCATGTTTCATGAATGAACAGGTTGCAGGTTGGTGTTGCATAGGGTTGTGACGAGTGAGCTAGCGAACGTTTTACTTACAGTGATTCACCCTTAGTGTTATAGTTTGTAGTAGTTTTATTATCTTACTTGTATTCATCAAGGGATCGGGATCTCTTACATTTTATTTAAGTTACATTTTGTACAAACGATTTGTGAAAATAAGTTTTGGTTTTATAATATAGTGACATTCGCGATTTTACTTTTATAGTTTTAAAAATCTCGTATTTCCGCTGCAAATCTATGTGTTTACTTTATTGCGAAATCGTTGGGTGTCACAGTTGGTATGAGAGCTATAACGCTCCCGACACACATTTGTGCACCCCAACCTTAAATAACTTGACCAATTAATAATGAATGAGAGATGGGTAGTCTTAAGGTCCTAAGGTTGTATTCTTTAGTATGCTTGTTGTTTGTTAATATCGAACTTGTTTGTTGATTGTTTTGAGTGATGTTATGCTTGCTTGGTTCTAATGTCTTAAGATTGACCAAGTGATGGCTATACGTAGAACTCTTTGCATAATATTGAAGATTAACTAGCCTAATTGAAGCGTATTTCTATGTCATCGAAGATCCTTCTTGGCCGTAGTGTATCTTTCTTTCGTCTTTTATCTAGATGCTTCTTCATCTTGCAAATTCTTTTCCACTTGAAAATTACTCTTATTACTTTCCTCCATCTTACCTCTTTAACTTCCTCATGTGACCTTTTGTGGATACCATACCCTTTTATTTGCGGTGTATTAGCTTTAGGTGAATGAATTTGGGGAATTTGAGGAGTTGTGGTGTAGATTTGAGAGTTACCCCATGCCTGTGAGTGATTGTAGCCTTTATGAGCGTGTTGAGAAATGTTTGTAGATTCTTGTACATAATAACTTGTCGTGGAATTTATGTTGTTGTTGTCTTGAAATTGATGATGTGAGGTTGATTGAGAGAGTTTTCTAAGACCTTCTAAGCTTGTTGGTGACTTAATCTTTCGGACTTAGGAGTTCGATAATATCAGAGTTGTCTTATAGATCATGCTTACGTGAGACTAGGTGATGTAAGTGAGAAGCTTTGAATGATATCTTTAGGTGTGAAATGCATTTGAGGCTAAGTCATTCATATAGAAGTGTTATTATGTGATTTTGGTATAGGGGTGATGGAAAATTATTTAGGTATAATTCTTGGATTTAAAGATATGATTTTACCTAATGGTATCAGAGACTCATTTGAAGTAGTAAGTTGTCATGGTATGATTAAACCACATTACTGAAAGATTATGGATATGAGTGAACTCCAATTAGGTGAGCTATGATGGTGATGATTTAGGATGTTGATAATGACGTTTTGTTCGGTGTTCTACTTGTGGACTATAAGAGTTGTAAAGGGACTAGTGTAGATAAGTATTTGTTAGTCCTTCGGTTTTTGGAACCTCTGGGGTTGTGTTGGATATTGGACTTAAAAGAATGATATTATGCTTGAGTTGCGATTCCGCGTTTGGAAAGCCTTGTTATCTGAAAGGATGGATGATTTTGGAAGTAGTCGATTTGTAGAAATCGGGCTACATTATTTTGATGAATTGTGGTATTATGGTGCCTTATGACTTTTGGGAGACCTTTGTTAAAAGGATAAGTTGTTTTGCCATCGCCTTAAGTTTTAAAGGAGGAATTTTGTGGATTAAACTTTATACCCTTACTCGTACCATCATCTGTTTCCATTTCCTTTCTTACAAGTTTTTGTCAAAATTGATCTTTAAGAAATCGCATTCTCATATCTTCTTTCTTACTCGGATATCTTCATTACTCTATTATCCGCTTTGTCTCTTGCTTATGACCTCGTTATTTTCAGCGTTCCTCTCTTTTATTCTCGTGCCTAATTAATCTTGTGTTCTCCTTGAGATTACTTATCGTCCCCTAATTCGTTCTTGCTTCATGTTTTCTCTAGTGGATTGGATATCTCGTTTGCTTGGGTCAAAAAATGAGTGTAATCTATTTTTGGTTTCTTGATCTAGAATATCTGTCATTGGACTGGACAAATTTCATCTTACATTTGATAATGGAAAATAGAACTTAAGCTCTAGAATGGATCCTAATAGTGGTGTTGTATCCTCTCTTGGTGGCTTTAGATTTTCGAGCTTGCGGTGTTAGTTTGAGGTTCGAGTTTATTGGAATGATAGCTCAGTTTTGTTTATTATCATAATAGTTGCCTTGGAGATCATTTGGGAATTAGATGTCTTTAAATGTTGGATTCTAAAAGAGACTTTACTTTACGATAATTAAGACTGGTGACCAAAGTTTGAGGAATATTTTCATAAGTGAAGATCGATGCATCTTGAGTTATAGTTGAGCTGGATGATTTGAAGAGCTGTATCATCGTCATGTGCTTGGCCATATATGATTTAGATTTTGTGGATTGTGAATGAGAAATTTCGTTAATTTGTGGATAATAAGTCTTGAAGTGATTTCAATCGAAAAATTAGAATGGTGAGCCCGCCATCTTGTGGTTGGTGGTAATTATGTTATTCTAGATATGATTTTCTACGTTTGTAGCTTCGAGTGTAATAATGATTGGATTATGGATGTTAGATTATATTAAGAAATCTTTCATGTGGATTATTTGATTATGGATTTTTCCTCGTTGATAGACCTTAGTTAATGCTAGTTGGATACTAGATATTTGGATAAGTAGCTTTGGCCTTGTGATTGTCAAGAATTTTGTGGGATCTAATGATTGGAAGCTGTTAAGGTGTAACCGAGATGAGTTACATTCTCTTGAGGACTAGTTTATTAGCGGAGTTTGCGATTTTAAATGGATAAAGTCCCTAGAATGATGTGGTTATGGTTTGGGTTTGGCTAAAATGCCTGAGAAGTTGATCATGATGATTTCGATATTCGAGTGGAGTGTTTAGTATTTTTTCCCGTTCTTAGGCTTTTTTCCCTTTTAGAGCGAAAGCTTTGTTGTTCATTTCTCTCTTATCTATCTTGTCATGCTTTCTTTCGGGAATAAAATATATCTCTATATACCATTCCTCTATCGTTGCCCTTCCGGCTGACCCTCTATCTAGTTACTGCTCTTAGAACTTCTTCCTTGATTCCGCTCTTATTCTTTTCGATAAACCGTTTTGTTTCATTTTACTCCTTGCGTTTATCTTTTATTACCATGATTGCGAGTTTGATGCTCAAGTTACTTCTATGTGTGTGAAATGTTTAATTGTCTTGAGTTTGCGCTTTGATAAAATTTTCAAGTTTTATGTTGTGTTTCAAATTCATTCTTTCAAAGAAGTCTGAAATTGGATTTTTCTACTTTTGTTCTGCGAAAATGGATTTGTATTACCCTAACTTTGGATTTTGTGTTTGGATGGATGCTAGAACTTGTTATTTGAGACGTCTAATAACTAGTTCTTCACTTATCAGTGTAGATACCTCAGTTCTACACATTCTGCCAACAACCCAGTGATGATTGGGCCGCATGTTTGATACACGAAACGAGTTATGACAATTCGTAAGTTTATCGTCAAGTGATAGCTCAAACACTTGTGTCTACCTCTTGGTCGTCATCTAAGCACCGGTATGGTCGTTTTGACAATATTAAAGTTCATTTAGAGTTCGGGTCGAAAACCGCTTCATTTTCTAGAATTCGTTTTTAAATGCCGAGTCAGAATTCTCTAGAATATTACGGATATTTATTAAATATTCAAATTCTATATTTTTGGTAAAATATATCTCGTATCTTTTTAAAAGGAAGTATAGATCTACCGCAATTCCATAATAGAAACGTGGAAATTTTTCTTCCGCAGAAGGAAACCTTTGAGGAAATAACGCAGCAGGTACAACTAGACCTGACAAAAGTAACCCGACCCGATTTACCGAACTTGAATAACCCGACCCGTGACCCGAAATTGACCTGAACTACAACACCAGAACGTGACCCATACCCGATTTGACCCAACCCGACCCGGACATGACCCGGGCTTTCTTAACCCATAACTGACCCGACCCAAAAATAACCCGATTCAAAACCACTCAACCTGATAATCAGCCGACAAAATACAACCTTAATTGAACCGAAAAGACATAAAATGGCCTTTTGCCTCTTACTCTTTTACCCGAAAATGACCCAACCCGAAAATGACCCAACCCGAAATAACCCAGCCCGGTTGACCCGAAACAAACCCGACAACAAACCCGAAATAAACCCGAAACCCGAAATGAGCTAACTCGATCCAAATTAACCCCAAATCAATGAAAGACCCAAACTGGCCCGACCAGAACTAGCCCGACCCGAACCCGACTCGATTGACCTTTTTGCCAGGTCTAGGTGCAGCGTCCCTTTGGAGGATCGCATCTCCTGTTGCGCCTCTTTTCCAGCCTATTTTCTCAATTTTCAGAATATTTTCGTGATAAGTTTGAGTTATTCCATAACTCTTCATATTTTCTATTACAAAAGGAGAACTCCGATCTCACTTTTTTGGCACACGAATGTTCCGCCCTTCTCTTCTCTCTTTGCATTCTTAACTTTGCTCTAAGCTTTCGACACCTACGTGCTTGATCAATCGACCACGTAAGCTCAGATCCTTCTGAGTACCCGTCACGTTGCATGACCAACCAAATTTAACCACTACACAACTAATTCAATCAATCAATCTTAAATCTTCTAGCGTGGGCACTTTCTACGTACGTTCGAGTCGAGCTGTCACTAAACGTTAACTTAGTTAATCTCGTTTTGTCAAACTTGTAGGTCCGAGGGTGTAAATCCCGTCTTTTATTTGTATTATTTAATTTTTCATTCAATTTATGTAAGATTCACGTTAGAAGGAAGTTCAAAATCGATTTCAAAACAAAACCGTTTTACAAAACCTTTTTAGCAGACATCAGACGTCGAGAAGAAACGCAGTAGCAGTTGCGCCTTCTGGAAGGATCGCAGCGCATGTTGCGCCTCTTCCAAAGGCTGCCCTACTCCTGCTCTTCTTCTTCTTCCTCTGGTTCATGCGATTTTGTTCTTTTTTTTTTCTCTTATTTCCTTTTCTACGTAGATAAACAATATTTCAATATAGTCTTTCATATAAAACGTTATGTTCTTGACCTAAATTCCTAATAATTCGATATTAGCGAGTTTTTGTCTTTAAATCAAACTTGGGTCTTGGAGATTCAATTTGTTCATATCAAATATCTGGAATTCGTTATTGATAAAAATTATAGTGTAATTAATATGTTAAACCACTTCTACTCGAGTTATAGGTCAATAATCAATCGTAAATATACAAAGGAATGTTAACTGCTCGCGATTCTGACTTTACAGTCAGAATTGAACTCTAGAACATACACAATGAGCCTTGCGCCTCTTCCAGAAGACGCAACCGTTGCTGCGCCTGTTCTGGGTTGACTTGTGTCCCTGAACTTCCGTTCTTACTTTCACGTAGCTTTAATTACGTAATTAATTAACTATTAGACATAATATCGCTCTTAATCTTTCTTTTAGTTTTCAAATCCTTTCTTTTTCTTCAAGTTTACGTTTTGAATATATTTCTGACGTGGATCCCGTAATCCGTTGTAATCTTATTTAATCACTATAGTTGTATGATTTTTGGTTCTCTCTTATAAACAATTAATTCTAAATCCCCAATTTTGACAGAATTGAGTGCTAATTACGTGTTGACCGACATAGTCTAATTCACATGCTAGGTTGCATTGCATGCATATAATCGATAACATATCAAATACGAACGATTTCCCTAATCATTAGTAGAGGCTGCTATCGAGGCGGGCGGGATTAGGTGTTCAATTAAAGAGCTTCCTAATACGTACCCTCACCCCTTACTCTAGATCTCTGTGAACATCCGTGTTTATTGGCATCCACGAGAGTCATTCTAGACATAGAATGCTAGGGGTAACGAGTTCTTAGTGTTCATGTCATCACTTTGTGTCTTGACATGGCATAAAGTATTCGAACGGTTCCAGTTTCCCATAAAAATTGGTGGCGACTCCACAAATGCGTATTTTTACGCCTAATCTCCCAAGCGCGCCACTCCGTGGTCCCTCCGTGTACCACAGTTTGGCGACTCCTACGGGGATATACACTTACGTGTTACCCAGGGTGAATCTTGAACAAGGTTAGGAATTAGTTTGTACGAGATAGTTTTCGGTTTTCATTAATCGACCTTCTTAGGCCCTTTTTATTCGGCCTTCCTAGGCCCAATCCAACCCATTTCGACCAATCGTCGCGTCTAGACGATCCAAATTCTTATTTGGGCCTAAGAATGGATAGCGATTGACGCCCATCATACCGCGGTACATACTCATGTTAGTATCAAGAGCTTTCACTATTCGAGGAAATTGACTAGGAACCGACCTTACTCATGTTTGGCGCGGACCTCTCCATAGACCCGGGTTTGATTGCTTGGTATGGCAACCCACCCTTTAAGCCAAAACCATTTTAAATGCACACAGCGTACCGTTATAATGCATGTATAAATGTGTCGAAACTATGCCAAAATGTCCAGTCAAAATTGTTTTTATCCACTTCGAGTCGTCACTCCTACAACCACACTGCGGTTTCTCAGGACAAACATTTCAAATCTTGTCATTTTCAAAACTCACTTAGCACAGTGGCACACTCCCACTTTACAACTCGAGTCCTTTTGAGTAAGTGTGCTAGAATGGTCGATCGTGTTTTGATTCGTCGTCGGTCTCTTGCCTCAGTTTTTTCAAGATGATGGGAACTAGTCAAGCTAGTGTTCATCTAGCCGAGCCAAACCCAAATGGTAATGATCTAATCCTAGCTGCGCTCATCCGTCTCCAAACAAGTCAGGACCAAGCTTATGCTCGCCTCAATGCCATTGAAGGCCGAATTGTTGTCATAGAAACTAGGCTTCCTCATGCAGACATTCCTAATGCTAGTGTGCATGATAAATTTCCACCCTTTGTGGACAACCAGAAGTCGATCCCTCACCAATTCTTACTGAAGCTGAAAAGCGACTCCAATACCTGGAGGAGTAACTAATGTACGTCAAGGGAGATGACATCTACTGGGAAAATAATCGCAAATATGAAGCCGTAAGTACTCAATTGCCAACCAACTTCAACATGACTGACATCCCAAAGTTCAAGGGACATAAGAACCCTTTGAATCACATTCGTGCCTTCAAAGATTATATGTCTATCAAAGGCATCAAACCCAAAATGTTCCTAAGGATCTTATTTTCCTTCATCTGTCAACACCATTCCGAAGCAGTGGTTCTATTCTCTGGAACATAAGAAAATTGAAACCTGGTTTGATGCCGCAATCGAGTTCGCCAAGCACTACGCAGACAATGGTGAGATTCAAGTCAATATGCGTACTCTAGAGGTTCTTACTCAAAATGAGAAAAAAGGGTTTCACTGACTTCCTAAGTAGGTGGAGGAAAACTAGCACATAAGTTGTTGAACGTCCAGATGAAGCTACTCTTGTGGAAAGGTTCATGGACAATTTGAGACATGTTTATGCAAACCACCTGAGATACCAAAACATAAATTCTTTCGAAGACTTAATTGTGCTAGGAACAAGAATTGAGGACGACATCTGAAATAGGCTATTTGTTGATATAGAGTCATTTCGCCCTACATTTTCACCAATTTTTGCCTCGTTTTGCTTGCCTTTAACGCTTCCTAAGAGCGTTTATACGTGTTTTACCTTTTTCTAGCATATTTCTCGCTTTTATCATGTTTTTGTAGGTAAACCGTCATTTGAGGCGATTTCTACCTAGTTTTGATCGACAAAGAAGAAGGTGAATCACTCGAAGGACCCACGGCATACCTTAAGGGCTCCACATACCCTTGGGGGGCCCTACTCGATGCGCCAAAGCCCTCCCGAGTCAAGGCAAGCGAAACCGGAAAGGAAGTAACAAAGTCAAGCAAAGAAAGAGGGACAAGAAGCATTTCACGGGCGTGAAAGGCTTTTCACGGTCGTGAGATGCCTTTCGAAGAAGGTTGATTCTCGAGCATTTAAGCTCACAGCCGTGAAACACATTTCACGGTCGTGAAAGTGAAGTCACGGTCGTGAAACCCCTTTCACGGTCGTGACTTGATCGTGAAAGAAGGACCTGCCTCTGCCACATATCTCGCGACCGTGACTTGCAGTTTCACGGTCCTGATACATAATTCACGACCGTGAAACACCTTCCACGGTCGTGACTTTGCCACTCCATGAAGTCTTTCGAAGCCCATCTTTCCTACATTTTGCAAACCTATAAATAGACCCTCTTGTGTAATTAGAGGGCACGAAACCCTAGATCTGAAACTCTCATAGAATTAGCATTTAATCTTCTATTAATCTTCCATAATTAAGTTAATTAGTCGGTTAATTAGTAATTGCAACTTGGTTAAGTGTTGGAACTTGGGTTGTATTCAAAGATTTGTGACAAAATCTTGGTTATTATATCAAAGTTCTCATCTTTTTCCAAGTTGGTAAAATCCTTTACTTAATCTTGTCTTTAATTAAGTTTTCATTTCAATTCTTGTTATTTATTCATTGTTAATTAGAAGATGTTTATTGTTGTTGATTTCCTTTTGCAATCCTTAGTTAATATTGAATTTCCTTTTTGAATATGAGTGAGTAGTAATCTTGCTAGGGTTATGTGGGGGATTATGGGTTCTAGTATGAGTTGATGTGTTCTTGTTGGGGTTAATAGTTGATTATTGTCTTGTTTCCATGCTATGCTTATAACATGTTTGATGAAATGCCTACTTGAGTTTGCATGATTCTCTCGCTTGTTTCGAATACCATAAGATTGCAAGTCGTGGTTTTTCGTAGAACCGCTAGTTTGGTAAACCATATCTAGTGACCCGATAGCTGGTTAGAGTCGGTTTGAGGAGGAATTGTAAGAACAAAAGCCTCAATTCACTTTCCTAGGCTAGATGACATTTCAACTATTAAACCCGGCTTTTTCAGTCGACTTTACTACCCATATGAACCCACTCACCCTAGTTTTCCCTCTTATTTGATAAAAATCCAATCTTTCTCGTTTTAGATTCAATTTGTCGTTTTTGTTTGCTTTTAATTATTGTTATTTAGTTTAGTCAACAAATCCAAACCCAATTTACTTTGTGACTTTGCAAGAGACTTAGTAGACTATTAGATCATTTTTAGACACTAACCGTACCTGAGACCGACACTCTTACCACACCACTATATCTTACATCATTTGTCTTCACTATATTAGCAACTTGTTAGTAAATAGGACCATCCTAGTCCTCTTTGTGTTGCCAAAAACAGAAAAGAAAAAAGAGCACATGTACTTTTTATTAGTCACTTGTTCTACTTTTTACCCTTAACTAGTGGAATAAACTCAAACTACTTTAGGTTGTATCTCTTTATTGTAGATAACTCGACCTCTTAGAATAAGTCTTAACGAGGGCGTGCATTTACCAGCTTTGCCATATCTTATGGTGTGAATAGTCCTTGATCGCCGTGTCTCTAGGTGACCTCTAAGTTTAAAGACTCCATTTTTCTACCCGATTCGTCAATTCCTATATTTCATATTGTTGGAGTAAGTGTCCTCCACAATAGTGCATTTATATAATAAATCTCATTTTGGAATATTCGTGGGATGACTAGTATATTGATACTCCACGTCAGTTGATTAACGTAAATCAATAACGATCAGCTGACTAGAGTTAGACGTTATTGTTGTATCACGACGGTGATTAACTGACCATTTTCGGTCACACCTAAAGGATGAGACCCAAACAGTAAACTAATTATTTGTATACGATACAGTTTAATTAGTCCTTTACATATATATTTGATATATGTTTGGTTACGAGAGTTATTAGAAATTGAGTTAGGAACTTATTAAGGTTAAGTTTATTAGTCAATTATACGATAACTGACTGAATAAATTTTACGTCTTATTTTAATACGATTAAATAAGATTTAATTTAGAAGTTAATCGTTAATTCACTAAATTAGTTGAGGTTGTGCATATATTTTGAGGTAGAGGTAATTAGTTAATTATATTTACAAGGAGTTGTAAAATGAATTAACTAGATAATTAAGCATATGATTATAAGTATTTGTGGGACAAATATTAAAAAATCAAAATGGACCATTTTGCCTAGTGGAGGCCGGATCCATGTGGTGATACACAATGATGATTGTTCATTTATTGTATCACCCTACAACATATTGATTATGACATGTTATGACATGAACATGATCATTTTATGTCCTACACTCTACCACTTTGCATTTGATAAACAATGAGCAAAATATTGGCTCATTTTTGAGCTACATGACCGGCCATATTGTGACACCCTCAAATTTGCGGAAAGAAAAAAAAAATAATTTAACTAAATGAAAGATGATAATACATAACAAAGGTGTCTTAAATAAAATGGTTCATAACAAAAAGGAAATAATATTATACATAAAAATTATCCAAAACGGGAGACATATCTCCCGTATAAATACGAAATAAAAGAGTGTATAATAATATACAATCCTAAAGAACCGAATATAGGTCCAAGGTAAATACTTCGCTCGCTAGCTCGTCAATGTACCCAATGTATGCATCACAAACCTGCCAACCGCATTAAATATAAACACGGAAGCCACAGTCAGTGGGGAGTAACTCCGATTTCTCCCAGCCACGAAATGTCGAGTTTAATAAAACATGAATAACATAAAAGAGATGTATATGGAAAATACAAAACTTAACATATACGATATGCTTTTCATGTTATGAAACAAATAACTAACATATAACCTAGCATATGAAAGCTATCATGTGAAACCGTTATTAATCTATAACACGAGGTAGGGAAGCTGGTATGCTAGCTCAGAGGTTACCTTTAACATGACCATGATACACTCAAACCCTAATCAAACATAATATCATGTGAATCAGTTAACAACCGGTAATCCAAACTCTATCAACCTTAGCCGGCTTGCATCTCACCTTCTAAGATTCATAGAATCATCAAACATGAAAGACCAATACGTCTAGAAACAGGCATAAGTTCTTAGGACCGTCAAT
>JAIUZE010046116.1:0-18933 GCA_022085475.1 Heliosperma pusillum | reverse complement strand
GGGAGACATATCTCCCGTATAAATACGGAAATAACAGAGTGTATAATAATATACAATCCTAAAGAACCGAATATAGGTCCAAGGTAAATACTTCGCTCGCTAGCTCGTCAATGTACCCAAGTATGCATCACAAACCTGCCAACCGCATTAAATATAAACAAGGAAGCCACAGTCAGTGGGGAGTAACTCCGAGTTCTCCCAGCCACGAAATGTCGAGTTTAATAAAACATGAATAACATAAAAGAAATGTATATGGAAAATAAAAAACTTAACATATACGATATGCTTTTCATGTTATGAAACAAATAACTAACATATAACCTAGCATATGAAAGCTATCATGTGAAACCGTTAACAATCTATAATACGAGGTAGGGAAGCTGGTATGCTAGCTCAGAGGTTACCTTTAACATGACCATGATACACTCAAACCCTAATCAAACATAATATCATGTGAATCAGTTAACAACCGGTAATCCAAACTCTATCAACCTTAGCCGGCTTGCATCTCACCTTCTAAGATTCATAGAATCATCAAACATGAAAGACCAATACGTCTATAAACAGGCATAAGTTCCTAGTACCGTCAATAAAAGACTTCTGTAACTCGAGTCTATACCTACGAGGTAGGATATACTTATATATTTTAGCTCAGCGGTTACCCTAATAACATGGCCAAAATACAAAGCACACATCTAGGCTCAGCGGTTACCTTTAAAACATGGCCCAGATCCAAAGCACATATCTTAGCTCAGAGGTTACCTTTAAAACATGGTCAAGATACAACTCAACCCTAAACCTAGACTGCGCAGACCTAGAGAAATGCGAAGATCCATCGCACCCAAGACTCATGATACAACCACATGAGTACCCTAAGGAGATCCACCAAAGGGTTGGCTAGTACTTAAGCTGGCTCCATTCCCCAAAGTGGAAGCAATGGCAGCCATGCCCCGACTTGGAGATCCACCAAGCCGAGACACAAAAGCTATCAACGGTGAACATATACTCGTTAAAGATAGTAAGGCCTATCAATGTCATGGTCCAAGATACTCATTTAGAATTATAATGGTCAAGACGCCATATACTCATAATTCTCTATGGGTACTTAGTCAACACGACACCAACCATAAAATCAAACAGTCACGGGAAAAACTTCCTATCATGTGACTAATTGCATATAAATCATATTCAAATATCGTATCGCCTCATATCTACTAAGGCTCATTCATTCATTCATTAAATAAAACCTTACCTGAAGACAATCCCCGACCCGAGTCCCGCGACGGGTCATCAGTCAAAACGGGGCTGACTAGATCTTAGTTTGACCAAACCCGTTTGGCCAAACCGGCTAGAAACAGAGTCTTAGCCATCGAGGCTTGAACATAAGAATATCACATTCATTTCATGCTATTTCATTCAATTTCTAACATGTGAATTATTAATTCATACGAAAAACCCGTTTGACTTAAAGGATATCAAATTAAACTACGATCTCGTATTATAATTTCTAACATGTGAGAAATAATAATTTTATGAAAAACCTTTTAATTAAATATTTTACTTATTAACATTTCTCACTTGCTAATTATTACATTAAACACGATCAAATTAACATAAACTCAAAAAAACCGTCACAAGTCCCCAAAGTGGGACCCACGGGCTGATTTTGGGCCAACTTGACACGGGCCTGGACTGGGCCCCACGGCTGGTTTGGGCCTGTTTTGGGCTGTTTTAAAGACTTTACTAAAACCGTTTCCTAATATTTCCCGCATGCTTTAACATAATTAAAACCCGTCAAAACAACAACAAAACAATCAAACATCGACACAAACACCAAGGACCAACACCGGACCAAATCCAGACCGGGCTGGACCGGCCTGAACCGGTATGACCAGGCCTGAACCGGCCGGTCTGGTTCGGTTTCCAGCCCCCCTTTCCGGCCACCCTACACGGTCCAAACAACCACCACTCCAATTAAATTCTAACATGTTTTTAATTAACAAACACCCATTTTAACAACCAATTTAACCATCAATCATACCAAAATCATTATTATGAAAAATCATCCAAATTCATCAAGAACAACCAACATGTTATAAATTCATAAAACACAATAATAACCACTACTTAACATGTTACTAACTAAAAATCCTTAAATCATAATAACATGAACCAAACAAAAGATGAACCAAAAATAAAAGAAACAAAAGCTATGTAACATATATCCGTCGAGTAACTCGGAATCGTTACCTTAGCTAGACAAGTCAATTAGCACCAAAATAAGAAGTATAAACCAAGAAACCCTCCTACTAATCTTCACCAAAAATATACGAGTCTCCAAACTCGTCTTCAAAATCTTCCCCTATAAGAAATGACAAGAAAACATTATTAGAACTTAAACTTGATTTTCCATAAATTAAATGTTGAAAACGATTTTGACGGAATTGAAAATAAATCGTACTAGAAGATGGAGAGCGAAGAGGAGATTCTAGAAATATAAGTTAGGACGGATTTAGATAAGAAATGAAGGTTTTATGAGGATTTTGCTCAAGAACGACGAAGAACGGATGAAGAACACGAAGAACGCTCAAGAACGATTAAAGAAAGTGATAAGTTGATCTTAATTTGATTTATTGTAAAAATGAAAAGTTGTTAGTGAGTAAAGGGTGTGTGGGTGCCGTGTAATTATAGGGAAAATAAAGAGTCGGGTTTTGAAATTGTTGTTACGTAATTGACTCAGGTTTAATAATTATTTTACGGTAATCGAGTAAATATAATTCGATATTAAGTTAATTACACTAAATATCTAGATATTATGATATTGTAATCAAAAGTAATGAAAATATCAAGGCCTATTAGAGAGGAAGGACCCGTGTAGAATGGTGAGAATCGGGTCAGTTTTGTAAACGATTTGCGTAATTTCCGTTGACGGATCGATAAAATTGAAAATATCTAAGATATTCCTATTAGTTTAATCAAAAGAATTAAAATATCTAATGTGAGTGGAAAACGATGACATGGGCGAGTGACTCATGCCAAAGTCGAGTTTCGGATTTGTTTCGGGATTTACGATGAGTCGGGAATAGTTAAATGATTCCCGGGTTTAAACCGTAAAACCTTATTATCAATTCCGAATAAATTCAAAATAATTTTATTAAATTATCATAAATTCTAATAAATCTAAATAAAAATAAATCAAAAATATTATTTTTTTAAATAAAATTTCGGTCTTCAAACTTATAAGGCGAGTCGGAAAAAAATCAACGAAAGTCAAAGTTGACTGAAAGTCAAGAAAAGTCAAAGATGACTTAAAAGTCAAGAAAAGTTTATGACGACTTAAAAGTCAAGAAAAGTCAAGGACGACATTAAAAAGTCAAGAAAAAGTCAAAGACGACTTAAAAGTCAAGAAAAGTCAAATATGACTAAAAACGGGATTTTCATGAAATCTCTCAGAAATTCCAAATACGAACTCGGAATTTCAAAATACGACTCGAAACCATAAATTCTATTTTAAAAAACTTAAGTCTGCTGAAAAGTATTAGTAAATATTTTTACTAGAAAATTTGGGTACTTTTCGGGTTGTTACAGGTTAATTAGTTCAGCTAGTTAGACTTTCAATATTGTCATTTAAATACCGTCTTTAGTTAGAAATTAGTTGTCAATATTCGGATCAGAGTACTTCCCTGATCGGGTACGTGACAACCCGATCGGGTATGTCTTCTGTTCTGGGTTTTTTGTTTTGTAATTTACATATTTGTTCTTACATATCGTCATTTATATTCTTGTCGTTTTATTTTATGTTAATAGTTCAGACAAACAACTCAAGTGACTCGATTTTAAATGAAAACCAATCCATAACAAACACGTACTACCTGAGGATCGACACCCTACTTCCCTAATTACATTCCTTATGTTGTTAGCCTAGTCCGGGTAAATTATTTTTGTTTCGGGACCGCGACAGAACCGATCAAATTTTGGCGCCGTTGCCGGGGAGCACGATTTTTTTTATTTATGTATTGTTGGTTTTTATTTCTACCATTTTTAGGTGCAACCGTACCTAATTCATTTCTAACTTTCTCTTTTGTGCTTTTCTTGTAGGTTGATAAAATGGTGCTAACTAGAGAAGATCCAAAGTACCGGGTTTTTGAGCTTGCCAGTGGGATCCTTAGGGTCCATTTGACTTTGATTGCTCTCATCGAGGGTAACCAATTTAGAGGAAAACCAGACGAAAACCCGTCTCATCATCTTCAAACCTTTTGTGAGTTTTGTCAAAACATAGTGAGGGAGGGAATCACCCAAAATGAAATTAGAGAAACACATTTTCCTTTATCACTAAAGGGAGAAGCCAAATGGTGGTTCACCCGTCGCTTAAAAGAAGCCGCAAGACCTATGCAGTGGGAAGAGATTGTCGTCGCTTTTCACCGTAGGTTTAGAACCAATTTATCAAACCTATCAAATAAATCACAAAATGAAAGAGGGGAGGGTTCGCAAATCAGTGGGGGAGAGCGAAAGAAGAGTCGAGTGGAAACTTCAAATGAAGTTGACACTACAATTTCCTTAGCTTGTCCTAGTCAATCCAATTAAACCACCCCGAAAAGTACATTATATCGTCCCAAAGCTTTCAATCCATTTACCTCAATAACAACACCTTGCGAACTTTGTGGTGGGATAGGGCATATACCTCAACGATGTGGGAACAAACTCACAACCTCAAACCCTTTCCACCCACAAGTTCATCAAACCTAACTTACTCATACACCACAATACCCACCTTTTCAAAATTGTCTAATAGATATCAAGTTAAGGGAGATAACCCAAACCCAACATAGCATGAGCTCTTACTTCCTTTCTAGCCTAAACTCAATCAAATCAGCCATTCTATCTCTCCAAAAGAGAGTGGAAGAGTTGACTCCGTCGAGTTCTAGTCCTAATACCCAAGAGAGAGATTTACCATCAATTGTCACAATTGACATGATTAGTGACAAACCCTGTGATCACCCTCTTGGGAATGGAAAGAATAAGGAGACAACTTATAGGTTACCCCATGAACTTAGCAACAATCCCACACTATCCAAACCAACCAAAGCCCTTACACATGAGGAGACATCTCGTCTCGAAGCTTTGCTCATGTCAATGATAAAAGCACAAGGGAAATTGGAAGAAATGATTGAAGAGGCAAATTTGGCAACAAACGAGGCTCTTTCAAAGTTAGAAGAAAGGATTGACAAGATATCTATGGAAAAGGAAGCAACCAAGGATAATCACAAGGAACCTAACCTTGAAGAAGGGAAGATCCTCATTCCCTCTAAACTTAAAGATCCAGGTTGTTTCAACATCTCGTTCACCATGTGTTTCCATAAGGTAAGAGGTGCATTGTGTGACTTAGGAGCTTCAATTAGCGTCATGCCTTTTGATGTCTATCATGAACATTGCCCCATACAAATGAAATTCACTAGTACTAGCCTCCAACTTGCCGATGGATCTATGCATACTCCGGCAGGAATTGTGGAAGATGTCCCAATACGGATTGGGTACTTCCTCGTCCCCGTCGATTTTTATGTAATATATTCAAAGGGAGAAAGGGATGACCATATCATATTAGGGAGACCCTTCCTAAACACGGTTGGAGCATGTATTGATGTGAAAGGAGAACGGATAACATTTGAAGTAGGTGGATCGAGTGCCACCTTTGACAAAAAGGGGGATGTGTTGAGTGTTGGGGATGGCGACCTAGAGGCTTTTAAAGCTGCGGAGGAATGACAAGATTGCTATTGGTGTTGGCAAAAAGGTAAAATGAGGAAAACTTCAAGGACGAATCCAGCTACTAAGAGCTAAAAATCCCTTCATAAGGCTTAAGGAGGGATAAAACAACAAAGTCTAGCATGACTCAAAATGCGCTTGTCGGGAGGCAACCCGTCTTTTTCTTTTCTTTTTCTTTATGCATTCTTTTCTTTTACTTATTAGACAATGATTCTTATTTTGGACTATTATATTTGGACTCTATATTTTTGGATTTTATGTTGTAATAGTTAGGAACACTTTCTTCGTTTTACTTGTTATTATGCATATTTCGTCAATAGATTTTCGTACTTAGAATCGGAGGACCTATTGAGACAAGACGAAGCTATCCTTGGCACAAGTTGTCAAGATCACTAAGGTTAGTAAGTATGTGTAAGGACATAGCCAAAAGGTAAGAGCAAGTGGCAAAGAAAATAGAAACAAAAACCGAAGCAGCAGGTTTCCCCGATCGGATTCATGTCTACCCGATCGGGTAAATTGTCTGTTTCGTGTTTTACTCTATTTTCTTCTATAAAACCCATTTGGCTACCCTTTTGTTTACTACCTTATACTCGTGTTCTTCAATCTAAAAGCTGAAATTTTCTCAAAACCCTCAATTCTTAGTCTATTCTTGCAAAATTTGTTCCTATAGTTCATCAAGGGCAACTACTAATCATCATCAAGTAAGTTATTTCTACTTTAGTTACTTCAATCTCTCTATATTTTTCAGAAATCCAACATAAACAAACCCTAACTCCAATTTGGGGGTTCTTGATTTTGATTGTAGAACTTGTTTAAATTGGATTTCCAATGATTCTTACATGCTATAGAGTGAATTCTAGTGATTAATTAGGATGGTTACTTTGATTTGGATGATTATTTGCTAATTTAGATGCTCATCTTTACTTTATGCTAAGAGCTTTTGTTTAAGTGATAGTATGATGCTTGAATTCATGCCTTATACTATGAACTTATGGTCTTATTATGATAATTTAGCATTAGTACCTTAGGAAGTAGCCAAATTCATGATTCAAGTATATGTTGCTCACCTAATTAACATATTGCTATGCTTATAACATCCATTTGTGCTTAAAGATAGCATGACAATGTTTTACTAAGGTCACTATACTTGAATTTGTGCTTAAGACTTAGTATTCTAACACTTATGCTATCCAATTGTGTTTACAAATGAAGTGTTTTAATACTAGTTATTTGTAGAAAATGGCACCTTTACTAAGGAAATCAAAGAGGGCAAGAACCTCCACTCAAGGAGAGAGTAGTAGAGCACATGTGACACCCTCGAATTTGCGGAAAGATAAACAAGTAATTTAAATAAATAAAAGATGAGAATACATTTTTAATAGGTTCACTTTAGTGAAAATCGGTAAATTTTAAAACCGGAACCTACCATTAAATATATTCATCATAACAAAGGTGTCTTAAAGAAAAAGGTTCATAACAAAAAGGAAATAATATTATACATAAGAAGTATCTAAAACGGGAGACATATCTCCCTAATAAATACGGAAATAAAAGAGTGTATTAAATAATACAATCCTAAGAACCGAATATAGGTCCAAGGTAATACTTCACTCGCTAGCTCGTCAATGTACCCAAGTATGCATCACAAACCTGCCAACCGCATTAAATATAAACACGGAAGCCACAGTCAGTGGGGAGTAACTCCGAGTTCTCCCAGCCACGAAATGTCGAGTTTAATTAAACATGAATAACATAAAAGAATGTACATGGAAAATACAAATCCTTAACATATATGATATGCTTTTCATGTTATGAAACAATTAACTAACATATAACCTAGCATATGAAGGCTAAGCTACTCATGCAAGCTATCATGTGAATCAGTTAACAACCTATACCACGAGGTAGGGAAGCTAGTATTTTTAGCTCAGAGGTTACATTTAAAACATGGCCAAGATACAACTCAACCCTAATCATACAAACTATCATGTGAATCAGTTAACAACCGGTAATCCAAACTCTATCAACCGTAGCCGGCTTGCATCTCACCTTCTACGATTCATAGAATCATCACACATGAAAGACCAATACGTCTAGAAACAGGCATAAGTTCTTAGCACAGTCAATAGTCGACTTCTGTAACTCGAGTCTATACCACAAGGTAGGATAAACATCCTAGTCCTAGACTGCGCAGACCTAGCGACAACAGCTAACCCATTCCCTGTCTCATGACCAAAAGTACATGAGAATATCTACTAGGAGACCCCCTAAGCAGAGTTGGCTAGTACTTAAGCTGGCTCCATTCCCAAAGTGGAAGCATTTAGGCAGCCATGCCCCGGCTTGGTATCAAAATCCCAGGCCAGTGACACAAAAGCTATCAAGCTGTGAACTCCATATACTCGTTAAAGATAGTAAGGTCTATCAATGTCATGGTCCAAGGTACTCATTTAGAATTAGAATGGTCAACACGCCATATAATCATAATTCTCTATGAGTACTTAGTCAACACGACCTATACCATACAATTAAACTCACGGAAAAACTTCCTATATCATTGACTAAATTGCATATAAATCCACATTCAAATATCATATCGCCTCATATCTACTAAGCTATTCATTCATTCATTAAATAAACCTTACTGAAGACAAACCTGAAGACAAATCCCCGACCCGAGTCCCGCTACGGTCCATCAAGTCCCAAAACGGGCCTGACTAGAATCATAGTTTGACCAAACCCGTTTGGTCAAACCGGCTAGAAACAGAGTCTTAGCCATTTAGGCTTGAACATAAGAACATCATATTCATTTCATGCTATTTTATTCTAATTTCTAACATGTGAATTATTAATTCTTACGAAATCCGCTTGACTTAAAGGATATCAAATTAAACTACAATCTCATGCTATAATTTCTAACATGTGAGAAATAATAATATTATGAAAACCGTTTAATTAAATAATTTACTTATTAAAATTTCCCACTTGCTAAATATTACAAAACATGATATAATAATAACAATAAACTCAAAAACCGTCACAAGCCCAAAGGAGGGCTCACGTGTCAGCCGGGCCTAGACCGGGCCGAGACTAAACCGGGCCTGGACCGGGCCCACGGGCCTGGTTTGGGCCTGTTTTGGTCAACCATTTCTAAAATCGTTTCTTAATATTTCCCGCATGCTTAACATATTTAAAACCCGTCAAAACAACAACAAAACAATCAAGTATCGACACAAGCCCAAAGGGCCAAATAACGGGCCAACCATGACCGGGCAGCCGGGCCTGGACCGGGCCTGAACCGGGCCTGTTTCTCGGCCACCATACACGGCCACCACCAACAACAACCCCAAATTTATTTCTAACATGTTTTAATTAACAACCATCCATTTTAACAACCAATTCAACCATCATTCATACTAAAATTATGATTATGAACAAATCATCCAACATGTCAAAAACACTAAATATGTTAAAAACTCATAAAACTTAATAATAATACAACCTAGCATGTTACTACTTAAAACCGTAAATAACAAAAACATATGTGACATTAATTCGTCGAGTAACTCGGTAATCGTTACCTTAGCTAGCACAAAACCAAATAGCACCAAAATAAGACCTAAAAACCCGTCTCTAATCTTCTTCTAAATCGTGAGTCCCCAAACTCGTCGTCATAATCTTCTCCTATAAGGAAATGACAAAACTAATATTATTAGTTTAAAACTTGATTTCCAACAATTATAGGTTGAAAAACGATTTTGTCGGAATTGAAAATGAAACATACACGGAGATGAAGAGCGGAGAGGAGACTCTAGAAATATAATTTAGAACGGATTTGGCCAAGTAACGAAGGTTTTGTGACGATTTTGCTCAAGAACGATCAAGAACACGAAGAACAATTGTGATTATATTAAAGAAGGCATTAAGAAGATATTAAGTTGATTTAATGTAAAATAAAAAGATAATTTGTGAGTAAGAGGGGAGGTTTGGACCGTGTAATATAGAGGATTAATGGGAGTCGGGTTTTGAACTTGTTGTTACGGGATTGACTCGGGTTTTATAAATATCTTAGATATTATGGTAAATATATATTATGGTAAATATCTAGATATTATTAGATATTATGTTAGTTTAATCAAAAGAAATGAATATATCTAATCCTAAGGGACAAGAGGGAGAGGCGTGTGGAAGAGGAAGAAATCGGGTCCGGGTTTAAGCGATTTGTTGCAGAATTTAAGTTGACAGATCGATAAAGTTACAAATATCTTAGATATTTGTATTAGTTTAATCAAAAGAAATCAAAATCCCAAAAATGAGGAAAAAAGTGCCTTGGGGCGTGTGGCACATGTAGGAGTCGGGTTTTGGGTTTGTTTCGGGACTTAAGTTGACTCGGGAATAGTTAAATGAAGTTCGGGTTTAAACCGTATAACCTACTCTTTAATTCCAAATAAATTCAAAATAATTATATTAAATTATCATAAATTCACATAAATCGTAATAAATTAAAATAAATTAAATTTATTACTTTTCAAATATAATTTCGGTCTTTCAAATTACGGGGTGTTACAATCACCCCTCCTTTTAAAAAGTTTCGTCCTCGAAACTTGAGAGTAGAAAACAAAAGTATCAAAGATAAGAATCGGTTTACAAAATTAATACGAAAACTTTTATAAGGGAAAAAATATTTATGAAACGAAGTTTATCTAGAAAACGGTTTAAAGAAGAATTTTCATAAGTGTGAAACTTTACTTACGGATCTCAAGAATGCTCGTCGTGAACGAGAACTTTAATTATCCAAAAAAAAATCATTGTCGAAATAGTGAAATCGAAGATTAAAACAAGTGTTAGTAAGTGCAAGACTAGTCACCAGACGTCTCCAATAACAGATCTAAACACCCAACCAAACACGAAATCCAAATATAAAAGCGAAAGAATCTATTTTCTCCAAAAAGAGGGTACAAAGTCCATCTTTAGACTATTTTAAAAGTTAAATTAGGATTACGACATGGAGATTTGAAAGTTTTCTCAAGGATAGAAACACAACAAGAAGACATTACACGAACGTAGAGCGACACGGCATCCCAAGTAATTTACGACACACGACACGTTATTCAAATTCAAATTTAATAAAATATAGTCCCTCCGTCCCGGTCATTTGTTTATTGCGTACCTTTCTATATTAGTAAGGTTTTTTATGAGTAATTTGATCTCCCAATGTGACTATTGTCTACTTGTCATCCAATGCCCCTAGTCCCCTACCCACAGATGGTCCCCTCCCTTCTCCTTAATCTTTGTGCCAAAAGCAAAAGTAAACAAATTACCGAGACGGACGGAGTATATTTTATAGTTATATATAAACGTAAAACTTTGCCTTGACTATAATTCATTTTCATTTCCCACCTAAATCCATCTTCTAAACAATCTCTTACGACAGCTCATTTCTCGTCTAAAAAACATCATTCACCCCAAACAATGTCCAAATACCAAGGACACGCGTCGAACACGTGCCCAATTAAATGAAGAAAGTTAGACACGACTTTAAAAGCGTCCGACATGTTTAGGTGCGTGTCCGATGAGTGTCGGTGTCGGACACAGTGTTAGACACGATACGACTGATTAAGAGAATTTTTCGTGCTACCTAGATGGAACCTAGAGGGAGTAATAACGTATTTAAGTACCCAAAAGAATTGAGTTAGCTCCTAACTTGTTCTTTACAACGCGTATTTCCATTAAGCCATTACGGAGTACTTTTTATCAAAGTCAAGAGATGTCAATAAAGCAATGATATATAACATATTAACACCGCAGTACTCTTGCTTTTAAGTTTGCGTAGAGGCCGGTATGACAGGTATCAATATGCAAACTAACAATCCAGTTGGGAAATACAGTTGAAATTAAAATTTATCATTATACTAATTTCAACATTTTAGGGAGAGATTATACTCATAAGTCATAAGATTGGGCTAAGTAATGTACATTTTTTTCTTCCAACTAAAAAGATTGATCCTTTTGTAGAATCTATCCTTTGGACTATACTAGAGGCAGTTAAATGTAGGTATGGGTCTAACATAGGTCCGCGTCATGTTTTGGCCTATGGTGTGTGGGCGAGCTGTCTAGCAAGTTTGAGATGGGTTAATAGCTAGGTTGAACCTTTACTCGTTAATCTTGGGGGATGGAGTGATGGAGCAGTTGCAATGCACGGAACGACCCATCACCCATGAAGAGCTCCATCTTTGATTGATTTTACAACTACATATGAAGAAAACAAAAGCAACTAGGTTACTAATTGTCTCGTACTCCTTGTTCTTTGGTGGTGGTTTACCATTTTCATAATTTCATGTATGAATTGATCATCAGGGTTTTGCTAATGTTCTTAAATGGGTGAAAGAAGTGAAAGAGATGGGAGGAAGAAGTAAATGAAAAAGTGATGTTTCTAAGTGATTTTGAAGTTGCATTCAGAGATCAAATGCATACTGATATCCTAGTAAAGCCTGCCAATAATGGACTTCCTATACCTGCACATAGAGCACTATTGGTTTGTCTTTTATCCTTCCCTTTTAAGTCATAAGCCTTTTTTTTGTTTTTTTTTATAAATAACCTGCATGAATTATTATTCCCCCCTAATTTGTTATCACAATAAAAATCAAAGAACCGTAAAATAAATATTTTTACTTTTCATTTATTTTGTGCAATTTTACAAAACAAATTTTCATTCTAATAAAACCATGACCAACAAACTTCAAAGTGAGTTTCCTTACCTCATCAAAAAAAAATAAATAAATAAATAAATAAACTTCAAAGTGGACACCATGAAAGATTTTCTTTTGAATCTGCCACTGGCTATATAAGACGATCAAAATTTATTTAGATATGATGTCGGCAATTCCTTTTGTCATCGCGTTTTCTTTTCGAAAAATTATTTCCAAAGTCCGTCATTTCCTACTAGATTCAAATGTTAAAATGTTAGATGTACGGGAGTTGTTCACTAGTTCTATGACCACTAGTTAAAGAAGGCGCTAAACTTGTTACTCCCATCACATATACAGGCAGCAAAATCGGAGATATTCAAGAACATATTAGACTCAGATGAATGCAAAGAGGCACCAAATGATGTCATAACACTCCCTGAGCTTGACCATGATGAGCTCGAATCGCTCCTCGAGTTCCTATACAAAGGAAGCTTGCCAATTGACAAGGTTGAAAGGCATGTCTACTCTCTATCAGTTGCAGCTGATAAGTACATGATACCATTCTTGCAGGCATTTTGCCAACGGCATATGCTAAGTTCTCTCTGTTCAGCCAATGTATTAAATATCCTCGAGATTGCTGATTTTTGTTCTAACATAACGTTAAAGAATACTGCCCTAAGTTTCATTGTGAAAAACGACGAGGATATAGTTTTTTCACCAAGGTTTGAGGCCTTTGCTTTGAAGAATGCACACTTAAGTGTACAGATCACTAGGGCGTTATTGTTGGATCTCAAGAAAGTGCGTCTTTAGATTGAGAGATAATCAAGAAAAAAAAGGGCCATACTAGGTTTATACCGAATACAGTTCATGGGGACATGCTCTTGCAATTTTAAATATTTTTATAAGCTTCTAAGTAAAGAAACATAAACTATAATATGTCTTAGATGTGTCCGCGGATGATACCATGACCAACAAATCTGACGACCCGTCGCTACATTCCCTCGTAACAACTACGAGGTGCTACGTTGATTCAAACTAACATGCATAGTTGAATATCAGAAATCAACTAGCATGATGAGTTGATATCAGAGAACTGCACTGACGCTGTACATAAGCTCTTCTAAAAGAGAAGCCAACGCAGAATGCAATAGAGAGAAAAAAATCTAAAAGAAATCTAAATAGCACATGATGTATCAAATAGACTGATTCATCTCTCATAAAATTCATATTGTTAACATATCACCATTTCTTTTGACAAAAGAAAAAACAACTCATGAATCAAAATGGATAAAAACTAGAAAGAAATTCTCATCAGTAGTAGCTAACCAACAATTGATCCATGTTTCCAGCGAAGAAGGCAATAACAAACAAGGGGTGATCACTGTGCGAGTTCTTGCTTCTTCTTGTGCCAGAGTCTGTCTAGAGCACTGTCAGCGTCACCCTGCATAGAACAAATAGAGATACATTACTCAGGTTGGATTCAACCAGTAAATGCCACTAAAAAAATGGTTCCAGGTAATGTTAATGGTCAATAAGACTACAACGCACCTGGGCACGAATATTCCCGGAGAGAGCAAAGGTGGTGAATGCACCAGTGTAGACACCGTTGTGATCCAAATGACCGATGTTAAGTTGCACTGACGCGTGGTCCTTGGAAGTGATCAGCCTGTTGGTGGCCGAGCTGAATACAAACATAACACAATAGATCCTTAATGACCAAAGATATCAACTTGCGCAGACGCACACACATAATAGGCGCACCCAAAGGACCAGATACTCAAAAGTCGCAAAAAAAAAAGAGTAAATTATATACCATTTCCTTGGAACGTAAAGATCCACAACTTGTCCCTCTTCGTTCTGCATCTTGACTGAAGCTTGGGTTGATCACACAGCAAGAAAATTACCTGGTTAACAACAGTAAGGAGAAACACAATCATTTCCAAAAGCAACTAACTTTTACGACTAAGGGCTTGTTTGGAATGAGGGTAAAAGTGAGGGAATGAATAGGGGAGTAATATGTATGCTATTTTTCTAGGTTTGGCTTGAGGGTAATTATTTACCTCCTGAATCTATTACACTCATAAGAGCCCACGACCCAGGTAATGATTACTAGGGTAAAAGGTCACCATAATAATCATTACCCTCAAATGCCAAACCTATCAGCAAGGAATTCATTACCCCAGCAATTAATTTCTATAGTAATTATCTCCCAAATAAAATTTACCCCTGAATGATTTCATGAATTCCAGGCAAGCCCTAAAACAAATAAACTAATAGCAAAAAGGAGTCTGATAGGTATAGAACAGGGAGCAGGATACGGCAAATTTGCTGCTAAAAGAAATGGAGATCCATTTGTTTATGATCCGATGGTTTGAATGTAGTAGCAGGATGTAGCAATGGTCTTAAACATATTACTGTAAGAAAAAAAAAATAATACTTTGATTTACCATACACTTTCAGTTCCCTTCTTAGTCGAAGTTCAACTCAAAGTTATCTCTCGCCGAAAATAACAAAGTGATAATAAGACTTGTTTAAAAAAAAAGGAATTGTTGAGCATCTTCATATTTACTCCAAACCACTACCAATCCAAATCCACTATGGTAATAACAAAAATGCTTCAAATTCATCAACATAAAAATAATCTATGAAATGGCAACATAGATAGTAGTAATGCATAAACGAAGTGAAGATGGAGGAGAGAGAAACCTGATGGAGAGATGTGTGAGAGAGAGCGGCGCTACGTGAGTAGAAGGATTTGTGAAGGGATGTGAATGAGGATTTCGGCGGGGTTATATCATATCTAAACCCTAATACGTCTTTTCAAGCTCTCGTTTTATCCTAACTATTATTCTCTTCGTATTAATATTTTACAAGTTTGACTTTAAAAAGTGAGTCGCTAGTTTAAATTGGATTGGTGTCATTTCTATTTCATTTTTGGCTGGGGTTTGGCGTGATTTCTATAAACGCTTGTATCAACGGATACGAGTATCTACATGTTTGTTTAACTATTTAAATTAGCAAGTGTTTGTTAGTTTGTTTCTTAGAAGAAAAAAAATCATATCTTTCCTTATTACATGTTCTAAATCTCAACATCTTCTCCATTATGTGTCTCATATTTGTTTGTCATTGTCAAAATATCTATTGTTTGTGAATAGTTGGTACTTAGCAGTTGCTAATTTTCATTAAGAATCTTAATTAGTGTTTAGTGTCTTACTTAGTCTTGCAAGAGTCTTACACTAGTCTAGCTTATTTTCATTGCCTTTTTTAGAGTTTGACCCTTTACTTTTATTATACTACCCTTCTTAATTTAGAATCAAGTCTAGCGTTTGATTAGGTTATTAAGTTGTTAAATTGTCGCGTTAATTATCGGTTTTAAGACGCTAGTAAAAGATATAAAGATATGTCAAATTTTAGCGCGGTTGTAGAGGAAGGCAACAAAAGCTAATTTGTGACACCCCGCGATAATGCAATAAAGTAAACACATAGATTGCAGCGGAAAATATGAGATTTAAAAAACTTAAAAAGCAAAACTGTGACAACCCTCGCGAATGCGGAAAGATAAAACATACAAGCATGTGAATTATATTGCGGAAATAGGTAGTTTTTAAAAACTTTTATACATGCAAGTTAAATAAAACGAGGAGTGTCAAAATATTACAACTAAGTGCGGAAAATAACAAAGAGACGGAGTCTCTCAAAAGGTTAACAAAGAACATGTAAAAGTGATCTTACAAAATAGATGGGGTATTTTCGAAATAGATGGGGTATTTTCGAAATAGATGGGGTATTTTCGAAATAGATGGGGTACTTTCGAAATAGACTTAGCAACTAGCTAAACAACGTCTAGAGGTTAATCTTCCAGGGACAACGCCCGCTAGCTCACACCCGAACCCCAAAATAGCATAGCAAAAAGCCATCCATGCAAGCAACCTGTTCATTCATGAAAAACATGAACGCCACAATCAGTGGGGAGTAACTCCGGGTTCTCCCAGCCATATCACATCAAACGTACATAGAAGGAAATACAAAAGTAAAGCATGCATATATATATACATGTGAGTTGCTATAAGAATAGATAGGCAATTCTATAGATAATGATAAGAACATAAGAGGCACAAATCCGAATCCATCATGATATTCAAAGACTTGGGAAAGACACTCTTAGGCAATCGAATACGCTCACTAGGGCTTACATATCACCGTTAGCGGTATAAGATTGATAAGATTGAGACTCGACAGACAAACCACGTCAAGTCATGCGATGATCACAATAAATACAACATATTATCATCCATTCACGAACCAATACCTTGACGGTGTCAAGTCATGCAATGCCCATGAATAAAATCATGAAATCACGCATTCAAAGACAACGACACAAAGACGACAACTCTCACGGTAAATGAAACGCACTAGCATCGTGTACATGGCAAGTATGATTAAAAGGCATCCACGGAATAAAGCATTTCCCGGAACGCATACACGATAAAGCATTTCGCGTATGTAGACTAATTTCCTCCTGGTAGGAAGACGATAATAATACGTTCCTAGTCTAAATCTGGCCAGACTCTCGGAATAAAGCATGTTCCGATTCGACATGCGATAAAGCATTTCGCATCCAAGACTCGGGCTTATAAAATATATATGCCGAGTACCCCAAATTCGGTAGATCAATTCACGAAAGAGGCGGAAAAACAGCTCAAGCCTCATGACAAGCGGTACGCTACATGCAAATAACACCACCTCGCAAGTATACAACATTTGACGGCCGGGTCGATCAACGCATAGCGTTCAACTCCCAACAACGTCGTCATATGCCAACTAACACATGCATTTAAGCAGTAGGATACCTCTCCGTTCCGACATTCCAGCCTTACGAACGGGAAGGTAGCCAAAGGAATGAGAGTACAAAGCACAAGACAAAATAGTGCTCAAACCGTATCATTTGTAAAAACCGACTCAACGTGGGACATACCAAAACCGTCACAAAACATGAGAATAGGGAATCATATAAGTTTAAATATGATAAACATGAGTCAATACATGATACATAAGCATTAGAACAAGTTTATGAAGCATAATGAATAAAAACATAGTTCACCTCTCCAAAACAATGTTGTTTGGAAACCAACGAAAACAAGGGTCCACTTCAAACGGTCATAACTAGAGTTCTAGACATGGGAATGCAGAAATTCAAAGTGGAGGTGATAGCTTATCCTCTTAAGGTTCCAACGAGTGGTCACAAGCCCAAAACAAGTAAGTAACGAAGGAGATATGAGCATTCTACCAAAAAGGGTCAGTGCAGTGAAACTGCACAAGTCACGACCGTGACTTGTATTTCACGACCGTGAAATGGGGTTTCACGACCGTGAAATGGGGTTTCACGACCGTGACTTACATCTCACGACCGTGAGATGTGTTACCAAGTCACCCGAGAACCTTCAACATAAATTCAATCCTTTTATTTCCAATTCTCATAATACCTCTCTAATAACTATCAACAATCAATATTCATCATCAACAATCATCAAACAACAACAATCATTATCCATAACATAATTCCTAACTTACTTATCGTATTCTAAATACGAAACCTAGCATATAAAGCATGTAAAACACGTAAATGATATCGAGTAACCCTTCACCGTTACCTTTTCGCGACTTTAAACGGTTTCTAAACCTTCCTAGTCTCCACCTACATACAATTAGATAATAAAAGATGAATATCATTCACCTTGAGAAAGACGGATAATTTAAAAAGCCAGAAAGACGATGATTTTAATATCAAAACGGATAGAGGAAGGTAAGAGGGGAAGGATAAGACGAACTTACGAGAATTTCAACAAGCAACGAAGAAGATACGGCGATTCAAAGACGGATTGAAAATGGAGGCAAGGTTTTGGGGTTTATGGTGAGGAAGAAGAAATGAATTTGAGTTGTGAGGGAGTGAATTAGGTTAAGGTGAGTATGAGGGAGTATATATATAGGAGAAAGTCAACGAAAGTCAAAGACGGCTTAAAAGTCAAGAAAATTCAAAGACGACTTAAAATTCAAGAAAAGTCAAAGACGACTTAAAATTCAAGAAAAGTCAAAGACGACTTAAAATTCAAGAAAAGTCAAAGACGACTTAAAATTCAAGACAAGTCAAACTCGACTCAAAAGTCAAGAAAAGTCAAACTCGACTCAAAAGTCAAGAAAAGTCAAACTCGACTCAAAAGTCAAGAAAAGTCAAACTCGCCTTAAGACGGGATTTTCATGGAATCTCGCAGAAATTCCAAATACGAACTCGGAAATTCTAAATTCGACTCGGAACATAAAATTTTAAATTAAAACTTAAATTTGCTGAAAATATTTCGTAAAATATTTCTACTAGAAAAATAGGGTACATTTCCGGGTGTTACAATCACCCCTCCTTTTTAAAAGTTTCGTCCTCGAAACTTGCGAATAGAAAACCAAAGTATCAAGGATAAGAATCGGTTTTCAAAAT
>JAIUZE010046115.1:0-24425 GCA_022085475.1 Heliosperma pusillum | reverse complement strand
CGCCTTAAGACGGGATTTTCATGAAATCTCACAGAAATTCCAAATACGAACTCGGAAATTCTAAATGCGACTCGGAACATAAAATTCTAAATTAAAACTTAAATTTGCTGAAAAGATTTCGTAAAATATTTCTACTAGAAAAATAGGGTACATTTCCGGGTGTTACAATCACCCCTCCTTTTTAAAAGTTTCGTCCTCGAAACTTGCGAATAGAAAACCAAAGTATCAAGGATAAGAATCGGTTTTCAAAATTAATACGAAAACTTTTATAAGGGAAAATATTTATGAAACGAGGTTCATCTAGAAAACGTTTTAAAGAAGCATGTTCATAAGTGTGAAACTTTACTTACGGATCTCAAGAATGCTCGTCGCGAACGAGAACTCTAATTACCCAAATCAAAGCAATGTCGAAATAGTGAAATCGAAATTCAAAACAACGTTAGTAAGTGCAGGACTAGTTATCAGACGTCTCCAATAACAAGTGCAAACATCCAACCAAACGCAAAATCCAAGTATAAAAGCAAAAGAAATCTATTTTCTCCAAAAAGAGGGTACACAATCCATCTTTAGACTTCTTTGAAAAGTTAAATTAGAAATACAATATGGAAATTCGAAGGTTTTCTCAAAGATAAAATCAAAATAAGAACACATTACACGTACATAGAGCGACTCGAGCATCACAAACACAAATCACGATAATAAAATATATACAAAACACGCAAAAACAAAACAAATTGAATTCTTAGGGATAGGAAGATTAAGATAAAGTCAGCAGGAAGATCTACAAGAATTCGACATCACTAAATCTACTAATAAACCAAATCCTCAAGAGAATACAATTTACCCATTTTGCAACTCATCATTTTCAATCATCCGAATTCCTACAAAAATACTTCATAATCATGAAACTTCGAGTAACAAATCCCAATTATTCAAATTCAATTAGAATCTACTGAGGTCCATCGGCACGGTAGACTCCACGACTAACAATCCACAAGGTAAAGAGACTTACCATGAAATCCTTTAATCCAATTTACTTCAAACTCATTATCCTAAATTTACAAAGAACTTTCTCATCCTCGAAAGTCAAAACACAAACCACGCAACAAAACATAATCATCTAGGATCCAACTAGCCTCATCCAAAGTCTCACGACAAGGGAAAATTCACAATCCATTATCGGTTATAAGAATTCTTTAATAAACCAACATCCTTAATTCGATCATTACTACGCCTGAAACCTCAAATATAAATAGCCACATTAGCAAAACTACGGAGGTTACTAATCCTCAAGATAATGGGTTCACCATTCTATCTCTACATTCTATAACAACTGAGCACTCACTATCCAAAGCTTGCTACGAATATTTCTCAATCTCAAACTATGATTCCTTAAGAATAAAAGAGAATTACTAACTCCAAACCACAAATGATCAATCACTTGGCAATCAGACAACCATTCAAATCATATCGTTCATCTAAAACTCAATATGAATCGATTTTCATTTACGACAAAACTCCTCAAACTTTGGGTACCGGGTCAATTTCCCTAAAGCAAGTCTCTTTTAGAATCCACCAATTAGAGACATCCAATTCCCAAATGATATACCAAGCAACCGTTATAATACCCAACAACAACGAACTATTATCATGATCAACTAAATTCTCAAAATAATACTAGAATACCAAGCTCCAAATCTAAAACCACTAAGAGAGGATACATTATCACTATTAGGATTCATCCTAGAGTTTAAGTCCTATTTTCCATGATCAAAAGCAACATGAAATTTGCTAAATCCAAAGACACATATTCTAGCTAAAGAATCCCAAAATTCATTACACTTATTCTCTAAGCTTTAGAAACGGAGTATCCAATCCACTAGAGAAAAGATGAAGGAGCAACGAGATAGGAAACGATAAGGAATCTCAAGGAGAACATGAGAATAATTCAAGCACGAGATTACAAGAGAGGAGCGCTGAAAATAACGAGGTCAAGGAAGGGACAAAGCAGATAGTAGAGGTATGAATATATCTGAGTAAGAAATAAGATACGAGCATGCGATTTTTTAAAGATCACTCTTGACAAAAACATTCAAGAATGGAAATGAAAAGGGACCATCATACCACGAGCAATCATCAAAGTAAGGTACACCTAGACTTGATAAATTGACTACAACCCAATTCATCCATCATTTCATATCACACGGATTCCCAATTGCGGAATTGTAACTCAAGCATTGTAACATTCCTTTAGCTCAAATATTCAACACAACCTCAACGGTTTCTTTAATTGAAGGACTAACAAATATTCTCCTATACTCAGTCATTTTCACGTCTATAGCCCACGAGTTCATTATTATCAAAGTACAACATCAAGCCAAACATCATCATTAACATCCCAAGGTATTTCCATCATAGATTACATCATCGAACCTCGCTTATATCTATAATCCTCAAGTAATATGGTTCAACTTACAACGAAACCTTACTACTTCAAACGAGTCTCCGATACCATAAGGTAAGATCATATATTTAAATCCAAGAACTATAGCCAAATGCTTTTCCACCAAGCCTACCCTTACGAACACACCATAGGAAACCACAAGACGTCACTTAGTCCCAAAAGCATTTTGCACCTCAAGATATCATTCTAAACTTCTTATTTACACCAAATAAACATATCATAAGCATGGTCTTTAAAACAATACAAAACTTCAAAGTCCAAAAGACTAAACTACTAATGGGTTAAGAAGTCCTAGCCAACTCATTCAACCTTACACCATCAAATACCATGAACTACATTAGTCATGGCAAGCATCAAGCATTAAAATCATTAAACATACCTTACCACACTTTCCTCCAGGATACCAACTCTCACCACCATAGGGTGAAATTAGATCTATACCATTTTCCTCAAATCACAAGTTCATTCTAACAAACACTAATAGTCCACAAAGTCTAAAATTCTTTCAACCAAGTACAATATGCCACAAACTAAAGGGTATGGTGTCCACAAAAGGTCACATAAGGAAGTTGATGGTACAAATTGATAAAGAGGAGAAAGTAACAAGAGTAATTTCCAAGGGAAAAAGAAGTTAGATGATGAAGAAGCATTTAGATAGAAGGAAGAGAGCATAAAACAAAAAGGACGAGAGAATTCATAGATGAAGAAGAAATACACTTCAATTAGGCTTGTAAATCTTCAAATTTTCGGTAGAGTATACTTCTTCTAGGTAACACAAAGATCCACTTTAAGACGGTAGATACAAACAAACATAGCATCACTCAACACAATCAACAAACAAGTTAGAACCTAACAAACATCAAGTACACCAAAGACTACCACCTTAGGTCCTTAAGTCTACCCATCTCTCATTTATTATTTCAAGGTCAAGTAGTTTAAGTTTAGGGTTCACGTGTGTGCGTCGGGAGCGATAAGGCTCTGATACCAACTGTGACAACCCTCGCGAATGCGGAAAGATAAAACATACAAGCATGTGAAATATATAGCGGAAATATGAAGTTTTAAAAAACTTTTATACATGCAAGGAAAGAATACGAGGAGTGTCATATATTACAAACTAGAGTACGAATTATACCACACCAAGAGACGAAGTCTCTCCAAAAGGTTAACAAGTAAAAGTGATCTTACATAATAGATGGGGTATTTTCGAAATAGATGGGGTATTTTCGAAATAGATGGGGTATTTTCGAAATAGATGGGGTATTTTTCTAATCTATTTAGCAACTAGCTAAACAACGTCTAGAGGTGTTTCATCCAGGGACAACGCCCGCTAGCTCACACCCGAACCCAAAATAGCATAAGCAAAAAGCCATCCATGCAAGCAACCTTTTCATTCATGAAAAACATGAACGCCACAATCAGTGGGGAGTAACTCCGGGTTCTCCTAGCCATATCACATTAAACGTACATAGAAGGAAATACAAAAGTAGAGCATGCATACATATAGATATACATGTGAGATACGATAAGGATAGATAGGCAATCCAATATATAATGATAAAAGCATAAGAGGGGCACAAATCCTAATCCCACATGATATTCAAAGGACTTGGGAACAGACACTCTTAGGCAATCAATATACGCCTCACATGGCTTACATCTCACCGTTACGGTATAAGATTGATAAGTTGAGACTCGACAGATAAACCACGTCAAGTCATGCGATGATCACAATCAATACAACATATTAATCCATCCATTTCACGAACCACACCTTGACTGTGTCAAGTCAGGCAATGACCATGAATAAAATCGGAATCAACGCATCTCAAAGACACGACACAAAGACGACAACTTCTACACGGTAAATGAAACCAGCACTAGCATCGTTTACATGCAAGATATGGATTAAAAGGGCCGTTTTCACGGATGACATTTCCCTCAACCCAATACGATGACATTTCGTATAGGGTACGAAAGACTACTTCCCTCCCTGGTAGGACACGATAATAATACGGGGTCCTAGTCTAAATCTCTGGCCAGACTCTCGGAATAAATCATGTTCCGATTCCCCCTTGGTAAGAACGTTCCACCTTCCAAGAATCGGTCTTACAAAGAAAACGCCGAGTACCCCAAATTCGGTAGATCAATTCACGAAAGAGGCGGAAAAGAGCTCAAGCCTCATAACAAGCGGTACGCTACATGCAAATAACACCACCTCGCAAGTACACAACATTTGACGGCCGGGTCGATCAACGCATAGCGTTCAACTCCCAACAACGTCGTCGTATGCCCCCTAACACATGCAATTAAGCAGTAGGATACCTCTCCGTTCCGACATTCCAGCCTTACGAACGGGAAGGTATCCAAGGGAATGAGAGTACAAAGCACAAGACAAAATAGTGCTCAAACCGTATCATTTGTAAAAACCGACTCAAAGTGGGAACATACCAAAAACCGTCACAAAACATGAGAATAGGGAATCATATAAGTTTAAATATGATAAACATGAGTCCATACATGATACATAAGCATTAGAACAAGTTTATGAAGCATAATGAATAAAAACATAGATCACCTCTCCAAAACAACGTTGTTTGGAAACCAACGAAAACAAGGGTCCACTTCAAACTGTCATAACTAGAGTTCTAGAAATAACTATAAAATATGGAATACAGAAATTCCACAGCCGAGGTGATTACTTTAACATCTTACGGTTCCAACGAGATGTCACACGCCCAAAACAAGCAGTAACGAAGGAGATATGAGCATTCTACCAAAAAGGGTCAGTGCTGTGAATTTGCACGAGTCACCCGAGAACAACAAACACCATTTCTATCATTTCCAATTTTCATAATTCACTTCTATCAACTATCAACACTCAATATTCATCATCAAAAATCATCAACTAACAACAATCATCATAAAAATCATAATTTCTAAGCTTTCTAATTGTATTCTAAATACGAATTCTAAACATGGAAATCATGTAAAACACGTAAATGATACCGAGTAACCCTTCACCGTTACCTTTACGCGTCTTTAATCGATCCTAAACCTTCCTAGTCTCCACCTACATACAATTAGATAATAAAAGAGGAATATCATCCATCTTGAGAAAGACGGATAATTTAAAAAGCGAGAAAGACGGTAATTTTATTACCAATTCGGATAGAGGAGGCTAAGAGGGGAAGAATAAGACGAACCTAGATGAATTTGAGCAAGAAATGATGGCGTAGCGACGAATCTAAGCTTGATAAAAATGGAGTTTAGGTTTTGGTGGTTTGTATGAGGAAGAAGAAGAAAGAAATGAATTGAGTTGTGGGAAATGAATTAGGTTTAGGGTTTGAGGGAGTATATGTAGGGTGAGTCGGAAAAGTCAACGAAAGTCAAAGGCGGCTCAAAAGTCAAGAAAAGTCAAACTCGCCTTAAAACGGGATTTTCATGGAATCTCACAGAAATTCCAAATACGAACTCGGAAATTCTAAATTCGACTCGGAACATAAAATTTTAAATTAAAACTTAAATTTGCTGAAAATATTTCGTAAAATATTTCTACTAGAAAAATAGGGTACATTTCCGGGTGTTACACTTTATTAATGTGTTCAAAATGTAATTGTACTTTTGATGAATATTTATGTAATGTTTGTTTTTTTTAATTTACGTTAATTTTTGGTTAAATATAATTGACGTTGACAATACTCGAATAAAGTTGACATTTATTATTAAAGTACTCGAATAAAGCTGACATAAGTTAAAGTCTTAAAATTACATTACATAGAAGAAACGATTAAAATACCCATGTTGCAAACGAAATCATCATCACCACATTTTTTCATTAAACACATGCAGTCGGTTTTAGTAAGACTAATCAGTGGAGTAATCTGCGGATGAATATTCCTTTGGCTTGAATAACTCCTCCTCCATGTAGCCGGTATAAATGTGGTATATAAAAATTGGCTCGGGCGGGCCATGGAATATCTGACCATCACCCTGGTAACCCTCCATAAGCTGATGCAGTGTCGTGGACGGAATGATGGTTTCACATCTTTTGAAAAATTCAATCAACTCCGCCTCGATCCTCTTTAGTTCATCCCTTTTCAGAAGGACAGATTCTAAACAACATAAAATGGTAACAACTTATTATTCTAAACAAACAAATTGAAATGATAAGAAATGAAATTATTAAGGTTTGAAATTATAGTTGACAGAAATTTTACCTTTAGTTATATTCATTTCAGGAATATGAGGGTAATTTGTCTTATAAGGAGTACCCATCATTTGTGGCAGTGATATGAGATTACGTTCACAACGGTTCATGAAATCCCAAATGATATTATTATTAAACACGATTAGTAAACGGCGAAATATGGAAGGAAACTCATTAACATGTTCAGCAATTCTATTTTTTATGAAATTAACCTCTTCAACATCGTTCATAGGCATGATGGTAGATGAGATTTTAGGAAAATAGTAGATGAGATAACAAGTTTTGTGAAAAATGATGGTGGAGTGAGCTCCTTAAATAGAGGTGAGGCTTGGAATTTGTTCCGAAAATTTCTGAGCATGATGTGACAACTCAACTGACAACTTTGATAAAGTTCTGAGCATGATGTGACAACTCAACTGACAACTTTATTAAAGTTCTGAGCATTATGTGACAACTCAACTGACAACTTTATTAAAGTTCTGAGCATGATGTGACAACTCAACTGACAACTTTATTAAAGTTCTGAGCATGATGTGACAACTCAACTGACAACTTTATTTATTAATTAAAAACTGATAAATATTACAACGATTTTTTGCAGAACCAACAATTAATCATCGTTAAATACATTTCATTAACACTTAATCAGTTGAATATCCTTCGGAAGAAGAACCATTAGGCCTATAAAACTCCTCCTCTATGTAAGTTACATACATTTCAAAGGTTTTACGACTCTGAAATGGCCCCACGAACATCCGGTCGTCCCCTTCACATAGAGAGTGCAAGGTCCTATATGGGACAACTGTCAAACACCTCTTAAACAGTTCAACTATCTCCAACCTCACTTTCTCCCACTCACATCGCTTCAAGATGACAGTTTCTGAAAAAACAAAAATTAAACTTCATAATAATTTATGCAATTTTTTTAAATGGAAAAATTAGACAATCTATTAAAAGTAACCATACCTTCTGTTACGTTCCTAGGATGAATGGAAGGGTTGTTGAGACCTTAAAATAGGTCCATGCATTAGTTGAAGCGAAGATAGGGGAGGATTGCCACGACTAATGAAATTATTAAGTACATGATTATTCAACACAATCATAAGGCGGTCGAATAGTAAGGGAAACTCGTTAACTATCTCGTTAATTTTATTTTGATAATAATTCACTAATTGAATGTTAGTCATCACCATGATTAAAGTGTAGTATAAGAGGAGTAATATATTTTAAGAGTAGAGAGAAGATAGTGAGTTGTGTGGAAATAATTTGTTGGGTAAAGGGTTTAAATAGACAAAATTTTAGGGTTTTCATGTTCTGGCCAATACAACAATAATATAAATAAAAGTAAATAAATCAACAAAACAATAAAAATAATAACTAATTAAATAAAAGATAAGTCAATACTACATAAAAACCGAATAAAACAAATACAATGCATAAATATCCGGTACTAGTTACCCTGATCATGGGTGTCGTAGTACATGCTCATCTGACTAAACAAAATATCTAACTGCTGCTGCTGCATCTCCGGAGTAGGTAAACGATAGACATCTGAGAACTGCCTACTAAGTGCAACGGCTACCTCTGGCTCAGCGTGGAAAGGTGGACGCATAAAATCAAGAAGATCCGAAGGTGGAAAATAGAATCGGTGAGAAATATCATCGTACCATCTCTCATAGTCTCGAGATACCTCGAAAGGCATCGTTGCTCATCGAGACCGACTCTTGAAGTTCACCAAGGAAGTCTCGTGGCCCCACATCGTATCGGGCTCCTGGCCAAACTCCACATTATAACCGTTCTTCGCTGGACGGTACTCGGTACATGGGATAGGCATAGGCATCGGGATAGTCTGAATGTACCCAAACTGGCGCATACACCGATCAGGCTGGTACGGCTCAACAATGGACTGATATCGAATATAGCCGGAATAGCGAGAATATCTCGCAGAACTCGGCATACGCGTCCAATAAGGCGTCCATCTAACCTGCTCCCTACTAAACCCGTCCAATCTAACACGCCACATCTGAAAATGGTCAAGGTCGCCCTTAAACCGAGGAACGTGCCTCCACGCATCCACCTGTGGCCTGCCCTCCAAATAATCTCCCCCGTGTGGCCGACACTGGGGGAAGTACTCGTAAATCCATGCCTGCAATAAGGGCAGACACCCACTAACACCGCGAGCCTCCCGGCGCGATGCCATGCCTAGCTGCCGGTACAGATATGCCAAACAAGCGGCACCCCAAGCATACTCTCCAACCTGCTCCAGATCATCAAGTAAGGGTAACAACTGAGCTGACACCCTATCACCAGACTTGTCCACAAACAAAGTCTGTCCCAACAACAATATCAATTAAGCACGTAGGGAGTCCTGCTCAGTCCCTTCCTTAATATGAGCCCTCAAAGCTGACACCAACAAGCCACCACCCTTATATAACGGTGGTGCCACCCCTCCGGGAGGTACACCAAAAAAATATGCCACATCCTTCTTCAACCCCACCTCCTCCCTCGAAGAACCGGCAACGGAGGTACCCCGAAGAAACACCCTCGTACCAGTAGGCCGGATACCAAGTATCTCCTCCACATCGTGAAGCGTAATGGTGATCTCCCCGAAAGGCATATGAAAAGTGTTGGTATCCGGCTGCCACCTCTCTATGAAAGCGCTAAGAAGGTTCTTATCCAAAGCTTTCGTGCAGCACATCGTCAACCCAGTCAACCCAGTCAGCTGAAACCTCCTAACAACATCAGCCGGCACCTCCATGCTCCCTAACCCATCCACATAACTCAGCCTCTCGTAACGCTTAAAGGACCTAGCCTCCTCGGTCTCGGTCCAACTACTATATGCCACATGCCCCCCAAAACTGCGTAACACCGATATGTTACGGCGCTCACCAGAAACTGGGTCTCTAAGGAGCCAATCACTATCGCTGCGCAGCTTCTTCCGCGGCTCCCTCTGCGAACCATCATCCAACCTAGAATAGCGACCAAAGGAGTCCCGAGCTAACCTCTGAGCAACGGTACCTCCAATCTCGATAAAGGTACGAACCGCTGAACAATATCCTCCTCGCCCTCAGACTCGGACTTCACCAAACCCTCGTCAACAATATCATCTTCCCTATAAACGTCTTCCGCTTCCTCGTAACCCTGACCAATCTGCTGAATACTACCTCCTACCTCCTCCGAGCTCTCCATGTCAGAAATACCGACTAACGGGATTAGATCTACTACACCGAAAAACAATACGACGCTTTGAAGCCGTGACTCTACGGTTCACCGTACGATCTTTAGGAACCATAACGCTCTTTCCTCGATCTCCCATCTGCATTACACAATTAAAACATTCAAATAAGCGTTAATAATATTCCAACAACATATTAGCATCGAAAAAAATTAAATTAATCAACTTAATTAACAAATTAAAAAAAAAATTTGGGTAAACCATGGACGGATTTTTTATCAAAAAATTCAAACCATGGGCGAAATTTTTTTTTTTGGATACCAACCATGGTAGGATTTAAATTCTGGAAATCCCACCATGGCTGGACAACTAGATCACACGTCCCACCATGGTGGGATGAAAATTGTGGAATTTTCACCATGGTTGGACGTGTGATTTGGTTGTCCAACCATGGTGGATTTCCATAATTTTAATCCCACCATAGTTGGACAACCAAACCACACGTCCCACCATGGTGGAACTTGGGGGAAAATTTTATTCCCCCATGGTTGGACGTGTGATTTGGTTGTCCAACCATGGGGGAAAATGTTTTTTTCCTCCAAATTTCAAACTGAGAACAAGAAATCGGAATTAAATTTGATTATTTCTATCTTTATACCGATTATTCATACAAATCTATACAATTTACTAACAACAAATTACTAACAAATTGATTTTACAACAAATCTAACAAGAACAAAAATAAACATACTATGAAATAATTATAAACTAAGACAAAACAAATTACAACAACTTTAATTAAACCAAATACAATCTCATACAAACTAATCACAAACAACAACCTAATAACTACAAGTTTAATTAATACAAAAACTAACAACAAACAAATTTAAACAAAGTAAACAAAAATACAAGAACAATATAAGTAGATCTACAAAAAAAAAAATAGAAGAAATACATACCGGTGCAGGTGGCCGGCAGGAACACGGCAAGGGGGGACGGCAGGGGGCGGGACGGCGGTCGCAGGTGGTAGTGCCGGCGGCAGTGGTGGCAGTGGTGGCGGTGGGGGTGTGGGAGAGGGTGAGTGTTTTAGTGGGTTTTGAATGAATTTGGGAGATAATTTGTTTAGAGAGAGAAAGCAAAAGGGCAAGTATCGTCTTTTTTATGAAAAACGTCGCCGATGTTTTCTAAAACGTCGTAGATGTTTTACAATCCGGTAATTTTATCTTAGTATGGCCTTAGTTTTAATCGATATTGCCCGAAATGTAAGGGAATATTGATTCAGTTGTAATTTAATGTGATCTCGAATTACTTTTATTGTATTATTTTATTTTACAAATGTGTAATAGGAAATTATTGTAATTTTATTATATATTTTGTAACTAATTGTAAAACCGGAGTTTCCCAAAGCAGTGCCATTCGGAAAGGCGTTCCGAGAGAGACGGTGACCTTGGGAGGCGTGCTTATGAAGTTCAAGGGACCAAAGGAGTTGGTTTCCGAATTTGTAATAGAATATATGATTTTCTATTCTTGGAAAGGCCATACTAGGAGTTTTATTTTTATGCTTGCATTTTTATTTAATATGTTTGCATGCATTGCCAAATCGCCATAACATAACATGCATATTTATCGAGTATTCGACCGTGTCAATTAAAATAATCGTTAATTCATCGATTTAGTTCACTTTAACATGATAGATTATAAATTGACATGACCTCTCATAATAAATAATTGAGATCAAGCCTTACCAAATGTAGAACCCATGAATCCCAATTTCGCAAGGAAGAAGGCTCGGCTCACCGGTTAGCTAAACTTGTTACGTTGGGTAAGTGGGGTAATAAATGTTATTATTTCGAAATTTGGATTGAGCTCAACGGAAGTAATCGTGACCGTAGCCGCATGTGTTCCGGGCTTAAGATAAATATTAAAGTAATATTATCGACCGAGAGTTCTAATGTAGAATCGATTAAAGAGTTAATCCACCGAATTATGTTAATAAGGGATGAATCGGCTTACCGTGCCCAAGTTGATATGAATTTGGATCTCGGAATCATTTATAATAGTTGGGTAGAGGTCACTATTTAAATGTTAAAACTTGTTTAAAACGTTTACAAGTATTTAAAATGATAAATGTTGACATTTCCTTTATGTCTTTAAAATTTGTAGTCATAATTGTTTATTCGCAATGGCAAATGCTAATTCGTCCACCACCACCTATGCTCCAATTCTCACGAATGTCTCATGGCTTCGATCCTTCATGGATCGATGCAAGTTAGAAAACAATGGCGCTAATTTTACCAATTGGGATGTGCAACTCCGCTTGGCCGCGGCGGGTGACGACAGGTTTCGTTACCTTGCCAAGGCCTCTCCCACCGCACCTAATGAAAGGTCAACCGCCACGCAAGGCGAGCCTATGAGGCTAGCCACAAAGAGTCCGCCGCGATAAAAAATGCTTTGATCTTCTCGTTGGAGGCCAATCTTCAAGGGAGTGCCATAAGATGAGCACGGCCTATGAGATCTATGCCAAGCTTGTGACCATGTTTTTCACAAGTTCCTAGGATCTTACAATATAAGACGGCTTCCACATTATTCAACATAAACCTAAAAGAGGACCAAAAGTTAGCCCTCATGTACTCAAATTGATTGAGCATGTTGAGACTCTTAAATTGCAAGGGGTGACCATTCCCGAACAACTTGTTATCGACCGAGTCTTACATTATTCCTTGGGGAAAATCAAAGCATATGTGCGGTTTTGGGTAAACTGCAATATGCATAACATGAAAACCTCTCTTCATAAATTGCACAAGATGCTCGTGCAAGCCAAGAGAGACATGGGCTAAATGTTAGCACATCCAAGAATGTGTTCCATATTAATAGAAGGAGCAAGGGGAAGTTCAAGAAAGGTTATAGTAAAGGGAAAAAGCCCTCAACCTTCAAAGGAAAGGGAAAAGCTATTGAGAATAGCTCACCCAAACCTAAGAAAGGTGCCTCAACCGAGGACAAGTACCATTATTGTAATGACATAGGGCATTGGAAGGGAAATTGCACTAAATATCTAGGAGATATCAAAACTTGAAAGATGTTTCAGTTGGTAATTTATCCCTATTGTTTATGTTATGATCTCAACTTTGGTATATAGATACAAGTTGTGACTCTTACCCATTTAATTGTAATTAGGACATCCTAGCAAGGATAAAGGCAAAGACAAGCAAGCCTAAGAAAGCTCTTCAAGGGAAGCTAAGGTAGCTCCCCATGATTGAAGATCTATGGAAGCTTGGTCTCATTTTGAATTGTTAAAATTTTGGGATGTATTTTGAGACATTGTTTTTAGAACTTTTATAATTTCCTTGTTTGACATGTAAATTTGTTCAATTCCTTTTATTGAAATTGGTTGTAATTGGATTTAGTGACTTGGTTTTCAACTCAAGTCACTCGGTTTGTTGAAACTTTTAGTTCTAAAAACTTGTCATCATACTCTACTTGCTAATAACATAAATTGTATCGACTCAAATTGATCATATTAGTATTATGATGATTGGATCATTATAATAGAAGACTAAGAATTCGATTCTCACTTTGAAAGATCAATTGCTAAGTCGAAATTGAGTTATTGAACTCAAAATAGGGAATCTACCAAACCAATTGGCCATACCACTTATAAAGAAAGTAAATGACATGAATATGAGTTCACCTCTTTAGATCTTATAGAACTAGTCTATGTTGAAGCTAAGATTCGATGTCTTTACAAAGAAGTCTTTGGTAGATCACTTAAGGTCATATTGTGATACTTTTACCTCCCTTACAAATATGAGAACAAAATTGTTTGTGGCTCATAAGGCTATCTTTAAAGAAAATAGTTGTATTTTTCTAAAGATAGAGTGGGAGAAAATAAGCCACAACGAAAAACTAGTTAGGAACTAGTGAGAAAACCAAAAGAAAATGTTCTTAGGTTAAACTCAAGACTAGTGAGGAGACCAAAAGAAAGCGTTCTTAGGTGAATCCTTAGACTAGTGACGAGACCAAAAGAAAATGTTCTTGAAATAATAAGATTATGATCTATGAAGTGGAAGTACCTAGAAGTTTTAAAATTTGATTTTCTAACATAAGAGACGTATGAAACTAAATGGAATCGATGCAAGGGAATGATGTTTTAGAGTTGTCCAAAAATCATTCTATAAACATGAAGATGTTTTAATTAGAAGTGTCCAATTATAGTTGCATGGATAGACATGTAGATGTCTACAAAAGCTAAGTTAATGTGTAACTATGCTTAGATCCAAATCATCAATGAAATACCTCATAATAGGTGTGTACAAGATACACATCAAAACTACATGTCCAAATAGGGATTTGGAATAGGATGTGTACATGACACAAGCCTATTGTATGTATCTACCTAGAGGTTATGATGATCTTTTCTATTATAAGATATAAGAAGGGTTTCACTCGAATTGTCGAAAAGTCATGTATAGACATGAAATTCAGTGGGAGTTAAAGTCGTGTATAGACATGAAGTTCAGTGGGAGTTAAAGTTATCATGTAAAGACATGAAGTTCAGTGGGAGAAATTGTTTTCCACGTGAATGACGTATCACTCGTTGTGAGTAACATATTCGTATTACCTTTTTGAAAGGAGTGGTTGGATTTTAATGTTGGATGAAAGAGCGCAACATGTATACTAAAATCAAAATCTATTGTGGAATAGAAGATTTTAGCTTGGCATTTAAAAGGTATCTTATATCAATAAGATACTTAATCTCTTCAACAAGTTAAATAGGTTGTTCATATTGATGAAAATGGGATCACTATGAAAGGGTCATAGTCATCCACTAAACCTAAGAGTTGTTGATCACATGAGACCGATCATGTATGCCATTACATGCACATACCTAAATGACTTGTATGCTGAGAGCATGACAAGCCTAAAACAAAATAATCCACATGAGAGTCATTGGATAGCCTACGAGAACATCCGTAGAGTTCTTCAGGACAACTAGGGATACACTCTTATGTTTGGTGAAGAAAATTTGGATATATGGTAAAAGTTACACAACCCAAATTCCCAAACTTATAAAAGGATTTATCGAAATCCTAGGCGTACTTTTGTTATAAAAGAAGCGAATATCTAAAAGGGTGATTGAAGAGTCAATCATTATAAATTCTACAAATAGAGACCTAGTACATTATGATGAGGATAAGGTGGTTTAAAAGGAACTAATAGTAGATCCCTTCACCTAAATACCTATCAGTTATCATGATAACGAGTGGGAGCATCTTTCAAGTTAAAGAGCCCAACACTAGATAGAGATCTAGACATGTACATAGATGAATTCATGTTATTAGGAATAACGTTGGATGGAAGGAAAAAGCAATTCACAAGGTTGGAATAAATGAATATATGGTATATTCACTACCCAAGCCTTTATTGCATTTAATAAGATCGTCATGAATTGTCATGGACGAAATAAACTTTAGATTATATGATATGAAGCAATAACATTGTGTTGATTGTTCATATATGATAATCACATTTATCGTTTGAGTTTCTAAAACTCGTTTTTGTGCTTTGTTATATCCAAATGGGTTGTAAAGACAATTTTGAACCCCATTAAAGTGGACTGTATTAACATAGCATTGGCCCCTAGTCACTTATATGAGGTGACGTCTCCAAGTGACTAGAGTGTGATGCGATTGATGTTAAGTTCAAAGTGTCATAGGGTCATCAGGGATGACCAATCGATCACATAGACAAACTGTAAGGGACAATCTGTCGGGCAGTGACCGCTTATAGAATTATGGCAATTCTTGTAGCCTGGTCATGGCAAGAGCTACTAGTAGTCTTTTTAAGTCAATTCTTCGACTAAAGAGTGTTCGCCTAAGGTGGCACAGTTTCAGAGTGACTTTGATTTATGCTCTACGACCTTCGTAACTGGGGTCAAATGGGCAGCTTTTGGGTCATGATGACCTGTGGCTATGCAAAGGGAATAGTGCGATAGGAATTGTCCAACCCTTGTCAGGGTTGTTTTAAAATCTCAAGGCCACTCGAGGAGGAGTAAGATGGAAATGCGTGGTCACGCTCGGAAAGTATCTATGGTAGATAATTCCGGTCAGACAGTTACTCTCCAGATCAAGGAAACCACTCTTGATATGATCATATGCAAGTACGACCTACAAGACACCTTGCATTGAGTGAGAGATTTTAATAGGACAAGAGAATTGGTGACGCACACATGTCTCGGACAAGTGGGAGATTGTTGGAGTAATTGTCCTCAACAATAGTGCGATCACATAATTAAATCTCAATAATAATAATACAAAGCGATGATGAATATTATAGTCAACTGGTCAACATCAATTGATAATGACTGGCTCAATTGAGTTTGACGTTACTGTCGTATGACGGTGGTGATCAGTTGATCCCTTGAGGTCACACCTAAAGGAATATCCCCTAATCATGTAAATTAATTAATTGTATAGCGATACAGATTAATTAATCCCTTAAATTGAACCAAGTATATATTGTAAGTGAGAAATATATCTTATTGTAATATGATTAAATAAGATTCATTTTAGTAATTTAATTGTTATATTACTAAGAATGCATTATGTTTATGAAACGTTTGAGATAAGTTAATTTGGTTAATTATAATTACAAAGTGTTGTAGATTATTTTAACCAAATATGAAAGAACCCATTTTATTTACATGTAATTATAATATGTGACTTAAAATGTTAAGTCTAATTTATTTGTTATGAAATTGCATTTAAATTGGTTAAATGCACATTTATAAGCAAAATTACATGTTATATGTCACATGTTACACTTGTGACAAATGACAAATTGCAAAAATAAAATGGACACCCATATTACAAGGGTGCACCGGTTTTGGTAGTGTACAAAGGGTGTGATTATTTTTGTGTATTATTCTAATTAGGAATTAGACATAATCATACACAAAACTATTACTAACGCTCAACCTTTTTACATTGTTAAGAACAATTGGAAGTGACAACACCCCACCCATGTGGGGTGTGTGTGACCGGTTTTCACAAGCCACAAGAGGGCTTGTTTTTCCTCTTATTTATACTACACACTATCTCATATAATTCATTCATGCAAAATCTCTACATCTCTCTAACCTCTCACTAAACTTAAGAAGTTTTCATAATACTTAGAGTTCATATTCTCTAATAATATACTAGTGTAGTATTAAGAGTTATTAGATCATTTTAAAGGGTTACTACATTTAATACTAGTGTAGTATTTTGTAGAGATTAAGGGTAGTCTTGGGTGTAACTACCTGGAGAGTTTCTAATTTGAAACTTGGAAGATCATCCTTCTTATTTAAGCTCAAGAACAATTTTTGGAAGGTGTCCAAATATTGTGCCCATATTTTCATGATCAATGTAAGAAATTGTTCTTTCCTTATCTTTTGTTATGCATGCATAAGGTCAAATTAGTTTATGAGTAAACTAATTGTAATATGATGTTACAAATGTCTAATATCGAGTATAAGAAACTAACACATCAAAACAAAAGACAACTAATCATCATCGCCACCCAGCTCGGCTAGAGTCGCCTCAAGAGCGGCAATCTCAGCGTCCCTGCCATCCAGCTTCTTCAACAGACGAGCCGTCTCCTCCCGGGACTCCACAAACTCCCGATGCAAGTCTCTCTGTGAAGAAATGCCTCATTTCAATCATTTCATTTCAAAAAACAAAAAGATACAAAAAGATGGAAAGGGACTGAGAGGTTCATACATGTCCATCCTGGCCACCGAAGAGCGCCTCGATGGCTATAGCCCGCAGCCGGTGGGCCACCCTCCAAAACGATACATGCTGAGACGCTGCCACCTGTATTCAAATGTAAATAAAGGCTTACCCTCCTCACTAGGTGCTGCCACTCCTCCAAGCCAGCGTCGGTCACCGCCTCGCTAAAGTCGCGGAGCTACGAGATCGTCGTGAAGCCGGTCGCGTCGGTGTACTCCAGAACCTCAAGGGTAAGATGGGGGATCGACGCCTGCCACCTCAATCTCCTGCGAAGATTAAATGGCTCTTTAATTGACAATCGTTCGTCATTTTTCAAATCAATTAAAAAAAACAAGAAACAAGCAATGCTTACCACGATCAGCCATTACGCCAGTCTCCGGTGAACGAACCCGGAGTACTCCTTGCCAACAAGAAGGAGGGCGTCCCCACTCGCGCCAGCCAAGTCAGCCTCTCTCTCAGTGTAAGAAGGGCATTGGCCCTGGAGGATCGATGGGGACCGTGATGGTTTCACGAGAGCATTGCCGAGTCAAACACTCTCCCAGGTACCACACACGTCCCATGGGCGTCCTCAGCAACAGCCGACTCGAGCTGCTAGGACGCACGACCTCGGCCACGAAAGTCGAAATGTCCGGGTAGTTCTCCCAAAGTCTGGTAACCCACTAAAATTTAGAAACAAAGGGGTCATTCTTATGATTAGCTCTAGGTGATGAGATAAGGGGTCATTCCTATGATCATTTGCAAATAAAATACCAAAAATAAAGAATAAGGTGTACTTACGTGCTCCAACTACAGGGCATTCATACCCCTCCGACAAACATCATAGGAAGAACGTTGGCTCTTCCTACGACACACCACCCATTCCCTCACAGCTGGGTACGCTCTCGGCTCCGGCTCGGTCCTCTTAGGCACGAAGCCTGAAAAGTAGGAGTATACCCACGCCTGCAAACAAAATATTGATCTTTCAATAATGATGATATTAAATATTGTAGATACCTCGTTTCTACACCTTCTGCCAACCACCCAGTTATGATTGGGGACCGTGAAGGCGTCACGAGAGCATTGCGGAGTCAAACACTCCCGCAGGTACCACACACGCCCCATGGGCGTCCTCAGCAACAGCCGACTCGAGCTCCTAGGACGCACGACCTCGGCCACGAAAGTCGGAATGTCCAGGTAGTTCTCCCAAAGTCTGGTAACCCACTAAAATTTAGAAACAAAGGGGTCATTCCTATGATCAGCTCTAGGTGATGAGATAAGGGATCATTCCTATGATCATTTGCAAATAAAATACCGAAAAGAAAGAATCAGGTGTACTTACGTGCTCCAACTGCAGGGCATTCATGCCCCTCCGACAAACATAATAGGAAGAATGTTGGCTCTTCCTACGACACACCACCCATTCCCTCACGGCTGGGTACGCTCTCGGCTTCGGCTCTGTCCTCTTAGGCGCGAAGCCCGAAAAGTAAGAGTATACCCACGCCTGCAAAACAAATATTGATCTTTCAATAATGATGATATGAAATATTGTAGATACCTCGTTTCTACACCTTCTGCCAACCACCCAGTGATGATTGGGCCGCATGTTTGGTACGCGGAATGATTTATAACAATTCGTAAGTTTATTGTCAAGTGATAGCTCAAACACTTGTATTTACCCCTTGGTCGTCATCTATGCACTGGTACATGCGTTTGGACAGTCATTAGAGTTCATTTGGAGTCCAGACCAAAAACCGCTTCATTTTCTATAAACCGTTTTAAAACTCGGAGTCCGAACGCGCGGAATATTCTGATTATTTTAATATATATTTCAAATTCTATCTTTTTAATAAAATTATCTTGTATTATCTTTTAAAAGGGTACTATAGATAAACCGTTTTAAAACTCGGAGTCGGAACCGCATCTTCGAAGGATCGCAATTTGTACTGCACCTCTTCCCTGGTTTGTGCTTTCCAAAGTTTGAGTTGTTCTACGACTCTTTCACATTTTCTACTATAAAAGGAGAGCTCCGTTCTCACTTTTAAGGCACGCGAGTGTTCCACCCTTTATCTTCTCTCTATTTGCATTCTAGACCTTACTCTAAGCTATCGACATCTACGTACTTGATCAATCGACCACGTAAGCTCAGATCCTTCCAGGTATCCGTCTCGTTATTGCATTGACCAACCAATTTGACCACTACACAATCAATCAATTAATCAATCAATTTTAATCCTTTAACTGAAAGTCCTAGACCTCTAATTAGACTCCTCTAATTAGTTCATTAAATAACATTAACTTAATGATTTAGGATCTAGTTATCATGCATGCAAATATAAAAGCATAAAAGAAAAGATAAGACGAAAACATCCTTACATTGGGAATTTTTGGTTCAATATGGGCACAATAAGAACTCCTTCTTATTGTTCTTGAGCATGAAATTAATGGATGATCCTCCATAAAACAACCTCCAAAGTAGAAGGTCTCCTTCTTGTTGCACCCAAGATTAAACCCAAATAATCTTACCTTATTATTAACTAGATAATAAGTAAGATAAATACTACTAATATTATTGTATTACTACACTAGTAATATGGTATGAATATTAGTTTGCATGTGAGTTTTAGAGAGATGTTGGAGGTTTTAGAAAGAAGAAGAAAATAAGCATGAAAATCAAGTGATACAAAATGAACAACAAGTGCCCATTATAAGGCACTTTGGCCGGCACACTCAAGCCCCAAAAATGGGTGATTTTCTTCTTATTTTATTCACATGCATAATGGTAGTGTATGGGATTGTATATTGATCATGATCATGTGTCATACATGTCATAACATAAGGTGGAGTGTGGATTTAGTAGAGAATAAACATGATTGTTTTTCTACTAGCTAAAACCGGTCCACATGGTCTTATATGGACCATTTTGATTTTTGATATTTGTCCCACAAATACTTATTAATCATATGCTTAATTATCTTGCATAATTAGGTGTTAATTTGATCATATAACAATTATATGACTCAAATTAATAAACAATATGTACTTAACTTTTAAGTGATATTTTACCATTATATCAATATATAATGGGACCCACAATGCCCAGTTAATTTATTTTACAACTCCTTGTAAATATAATTAACTAATTACCTCTACCTCAAAATATATGCATAACCTCAACTAATTTAATGAATTAACGATTAATCATTAAATTAAATCTTATTTAATCGTATTAAAATAAGACGTAAAATTTATTCAGTCACTTATCGAATAATTGACTAATAAACTTAAGTGGAATGAGTTCCTAACTCAATTTCCAATAAACAACTCTCGTAACTAAACGTACATATCAAATTTATGTAATGCTCTAATTAAACTGTATCGTATACAAATAATTAGTATTCTATTTGGGTCTCATCCTATAGGTGTGACCTAAAGGGATCAGTTGATTACCGCCGTCATACGACAATAACGTCAAACTCTAGTCAGCCAAGCGTTACCGATTTACGTTAATCAACTGACGTGGAGTATCAAAATATACTAATCATGCCACGTATATTCCAATGAGATTTATTATATAAATGCACTATTGTGGAGGACACTTACTCCAACAATCTCCCACTTGTCCGATACAAGTTGTGCATGTAGCAACACTATTGCGGAGGACTCCTCCTCCTACAATTTCTCCCACTTGTCTCGACAAGTTGTGTGCTACCGATTCTCTTGTCTCTTTTGCGTCACATCCTCCCACTCATTGCAAGGTGTCTTACAGGTCGCACTTGCAATTGAAAATTATAAATAGAGTGGTTTTCTCGATCTGGGAGAGTAACTGTCTGACCGGAAAATCTACCAGAGATCTCTTCCGAGCGTGGCCACGCATTTCCAGTTACTACTCCTCGAGTGGCCCGAAGATGTTAATACCCAACGTGGGTGGACAATTCCTGTTGACCCATCTTACACTGTATGATGCAGATCACCATGACCCAGAAGATGTCCATCGGCCTCCTTTCACGGCACGACCTAGGACAAAAACCAAAGTCAATCGGAAACTACACCGACTCAGGTAAATGGTCGCCAGTCTAAAGAATCGACTCATAGGAAATAAAATAGAAATCCCCGCCACGACCAGGCTTCAACAATTTTGATAAGGGACTCTATTATGGTCATTGCCCGACAGAGTGTCTCAACAGTCTGTCTATGTAAACGACCAGTCATCTCCATGACCCCATGGTGCTGAACCAACCAACGATCGACTTACAATCTAGTCACTTCGAGACGTCACCTCAAATGAGTGACTAGGGACAAAACACTAAGTTCATCCTGTTCACATGAATTGGGTTCAACCTTTCTTTCAACCAATTCGGATAAACAAAGTATTAAAATTTAGTTAAACTAAATAAAGGAGTTTTTAATGAAACTCTAACAATGAATGCGATTATCTAATATGTGGAAAAATTGATACGTTATCAATAATTTCATATCTCATAATCTCTAGCAATTCAGGTACATATTTCAATCCCCATTGAAATGACATGACTATCATGTTCAGCCTGCAAAAGGCATGGCTAATGGATTAGCAATACTTGCATCTTTCCCATCGTTCTGATTGCTATTTCTCTTTGTCTACGTAATCTCATATTACATAAAACTTTCTGAGTACGTGTCTAGGTTTGAATCTAGACTTAGGACTCTTGGCCTAAAGGTAGCTCCCACTGTTTTACCAGTATCATGGGATAGGATATACAACTATAGGAACTACTTCTAGTCCCTCCAATACTGTCGAATTCAAGCTACTTTCATTTGCAGCATCATAGGATGCAATGTACTCTATTTCCGTTGTGAAATCCGCAATGATAAACTTGCCTAGAACACTTCCAGCGGATACATGAGATTTATATTTGAAAATGTCACTCCTACTTGGAACCTTTCCAATAGTGTTTTCTGCTTGGAACTCTTCCAACAGATAAATCTTCTATAAAACACAGCCAGTTCGTGATTTCAAATCACTTTGATCAGTTTGGAAACTGAAGTCTCTGTAAACTCTTACAACTCACTATAAACTCCAAACATATGGAACATATCTTTAGTCATTCGCAAGTACTTAAGAATGTTCTTTATGGCTATCAAGTGACTCTCACTTGGATTTGATTGCAAACGACTTGTCATCCTCAAAGCATGCGAAATGTCGGATTGAGTATACATCACAGCGTATATAATTGATCCCGCAGCGGAAGCAGAAAGGAATCAATATATCATGAGTTCAACTTTTTTGAACTAGTCAAATATCTTATCAATATAAGAATTTTGACTCAACGCTAATATCCTTTTAGATTTATCTACATAAATCCTGATATCTAAAAGATGTATTCTACTTCTCCAAAATATTCCATCATCTAAAATGATCAATATGTCTCCACATATTAGACTGATGCACACCACATTACTCCCACTAAACTTCATGTATAAACATAATTCCTCGAGATATCGAGAAATATTTTACAACATGATTGACACACTAATTCCAACTCTTTAGTGCTTATTTAAGACATACTGTTAAGCTTGCAAATTAACTTAGGATAATTAGGATATACGAACCCACAGGTGAATATAAAATATACTACCTCTTCTAGAATCGTATTCAAGAAGGTGGTTCTTGAGATCCAGTTGACATCATACTATTATGATATACTGTAATCGCTAAGTATATTCGAATGGATCGAAGAAATAAGGTTGGTGCAAAACTCTTTGCCTACCAATTTATCTTTTGAAACATTTTAATGTTCATCCATGCAAATTTCGATCTAAAAAATCAATTTACATTGAAGAGGTCGTACGTCTTCAAGTAAAATTTTACCAGGTCACATACCTGACCATCATGCATGGAGTCCATTACGAATCACATGACTCTAAGCCATAGCAAGAAGTTAGGACTAGAAACAGTCTTTTATAAGTCACAGATTAGAAGTCATCGCTATAAAGAAGTGATAGAATTCCACTTGACCTCTTATGTTCCGAAGAAACAACTACTGAACAAGCAATGAGGAAACTTTTTCCGGACCATATGCTCAGTTTGTGGCTCTTGAAACATTTTCTCCCACTCTGTCTTACCAAGAAATAATCGTATTTTTATTGAAAGACAACATCACGAGTCACAAACGCTTTGTTCTCGTGGTCAATGTGGGATTATTAAGCATTTGTTTTATTCGGATAACTTATAAATTAGGTACGCTACCTATCCATATCGTATATGAATTAAAATCCGACTGTTTAAATGTGCTTTGATATGGTGGGAAAAGAAATAGCACACAAAAATATTAAGATCCCAAGGTTAGTCAAATGGTTCAGTTTGACTTGACAAAGACAAAACCGTATCATATAAGGTTCTGTTTCTCTATGCAACAACACCTTATCTCATAAAGTGTGTTCGAGAAGTTAACCCGTGAAACTATTTCACAATACTTTTAGTGAAAATCAAAGTCAATACTTAGATATTTCTTGTTACGATTTGGTCGTAAGTACACTATCTAATATTCTTGGTGGTTAACTACTTCACATTGAAGCTCTTTGAACTTTTCAAAGATTTCTCATAGCACCTCATTAAGTAGAATCAAATATAATATCTACTTAAATCGTTGGTAAATAAAAGTGAAATAGTCATAACCATCTCTGCAACAACCCGAAAAGTACCCCATTTTTCTAGTAAAATTTCTTAAGGATACTTTCCAGCAAGGTTAAGTTTTTAAAATAGAATTTATTGTTTCGAGTCGTATTTTAAAATTCCGAGTTCGTATTTGGAATTTCTGAGAGATTTCATGAAAATCCCGTTTTAGTCAT